>CM024629.1:9437525-9691610 GCA_014182585.1 Eucalyptus coolabah | reverse complement strand
GTTTGCTATAGAATCAAATTGAATAGAAACCAGTTGTTTTAGTATGGCTTGTATATGATCATAAGGATGTGGTTTTCAAATTTGAGGTTTCTAGTCCTACTGGTATATCCCATTGCTTTATTGTCTGGGATTTTTATAATCGCTTCCGCATGTGCATATATAAAAGTGGCGGCGATATGTAGTCCTCGGGATATCGCATTTTAAAATCGACCAAAAGTAAGGGATGTGTGCGTGCTTGAGGGTCGGGGCGTGACAATATAGTTATTAAGGAGCATTCCACATTGATAGCTAATTATTATTATTTTTTTGGACAAATAGAACTGGCATTTACTTGATTAAAGCGGAGTCTTACATAATACCGATGGAGAAAGATTCGCGCATAAAATATTCCATAGAGGAAAAGGGGGAGAAAGCAACCAATTACATAGGAGAGTGTTACCGATGATTCCGTATGATCCAATCCGCCGCGGCATTTGCTTGGCATGGACAATGGATTACCGTGATGTTGTTATTTTGAGTTAACCCATTCCTGCATCGCTGCACGATTTCTTTTAGATTCCATGGAGGTTCGGCCCAGCCCATGACCATTTCTACAACCGCGGAACAATCACTTTCAATGAAGCACTTCCCAGCTTCGACTTCCAAAGTTCCACACGTGTGTCAACCGAAGTTCGTGCGTATATGATAGGCCGTGTAAAATCGCCTCGCCTCCGTTTCACTTGCCGAAGAAACCCTAGCCATGGCCGCGAAGCCTTCAAGAGCTCTTCTAGCCGTATCGTGCATCACGCCCACGACGTAACAAAGAAATTCGCCTTGACACCATGCCGCATCCACATTTAGCTTCGATCCAGCCCTTCCGAGGCCTCCAAGATCGTTTGTGTCGATTGAGTGATCGTTCATTTCTATGTGGTTGTCTTCTGCTGAACGAAAGCTGTTGTTCCTGTGCTGTAATCAATAGATCTACTAGTCTGGGTTCTTTCGCTCGAAAAATCCAGCTATTTCTCGCCTTCCAGACGTTCCACAAAACCATACCAGTAAGCTCTCGAGTAGGTGAGTACGATCTTTTCGGAAAGCATCGAAAGCCACTTTAGTCTGCACGTTTATGCTGCTTCTTTGTCTAATCGTTGCAAATATCGGGTCTTCCCACTCTCTTTGTCCATTTGCATAAGAACAGAAGGTGCTCCGTGGTTTCTATGCTTGTACAAACGGCGGGCATAGGGGATCACCGACTATTTTCCTTTATATAGGTTTTCCTTCGTAGGAAGAGCGTTTGACAGAGGCTCCGAGAGAAAGAACGGACCTTGGTGGCGCATGAAGGCTCCATATTTGAGTCCATAAGGTACGTGGTGGTTGGAAATGAACAAGAGGGTTGATTCTCGTCCTGTTTTTGCTTGTGGTTATCATTGCTTTGTTGTATCCGCTCTAACGCAGTATTGCCCCGTTCGTTACTCCGTCCATATAATCGTATCCGGCTGTGATTGTTGGCTTAGGGGGATTGCTAAAATCTCTTTGCAACATTTTCTGCGTAGAGTTGATGAATAAGTTGTTGTTTCCATTCTCTGGAATCTGCATTTATCAATTCGACACTAAAGTAGGTTCTTTGGTTTGCTTCCCGCCAATTACTCCTTGTGAAAGCCATCTCCGTCTTCTCTCGATTCGAATAGAATTTCCATCCCCTACCGACCATTTAATGTTGTTCTTTATGGTGTCTCCGCCAAGCATTAAACCGTGCCAGCCCCATGATGGTTGGTGTCCCTTTGAAGCTGTCCAGACATCACCTTTGGGGAAATAAATCCCTTTCAACACTCTACTCCATAGAGCCGATGGAGAGGTGGCTAATCTCCAGGCTTGCTTGCCTAACATGGCTCTGTTAAAGGTAAGCAGATCCTTAAACCCTAGTCCCCCTGCATCTTTTTGAGTTTTCAAAACTTCCTAGCTTTCCAATGCAACCTTCTTTTAGCATCTCCATTTTGCCACCAAAATGACGCAATACGTTGTTCTATGGCTCGCAGATAGACACGGGCAGCTTGAATATGGATATTGCATAGGTAGGTATGGATTGCACAACACTTTTATTAGCACTTCCTTTCCTGCCTTTGTTAGTAATTTTTCTTTCCAACCTGCTAACTTTGAATTTACTCTAGCTAGGATCCATGCAAACAGCTCTTTCTTGGATTGACCCCACTCGGTAGGTATGCCCAAGTACTTTCCTGTTTTCTGTAGAACAGAAACTCTCAATTGTGTGGCCAAATTGTGTTTTAATACTGCTAGACAATTACCACTGAAATAAACCCCTAATTTGTTTAAATTGATTACTTGTCCTGTGGCGTAGCAATATTGGTTTAGTATTTGGGCTAGATTCTAGCACTCTAAAAGAGTTCCATCCAGAAAAAATATGACATCATCGGCAAACATCAGATGTGATAGCTTAGGGCAATTTCTGTTTAACTGTATGCCTTTGAGTGTTCCATCCGCTAATGCTTTTTCATCATCCAGTTAACACATTGGACATCGAATGAAGATGTAGGGTGAGAGAGTGGATCACCTTGTTTGAGGCCTCGCGAAGGATGGAAGAAAGAGGTAGGTTCTCCATTGATTTTCACGCTGAAAGTGATCAAGTGATATACATTGCATGATTAAAGAGACCCATTTAGCATTAAACACCATATGTAGCATGACATCCTCATGAAATCCCATTCGATTCGGGGTCGTATGCTTTCTGCATATCAAGCTTTAGAATGGCCTCGATGTTTTTTCTTCTTTTTTGTTGTACGTAGTTGATGCAGAACTTCCCGTACGATGAAGATATTGTCCTCAATTTGCCTCCCCAAACGAAAGCACCCTACTCTAGTTCAATGATAAGTGGCAGCCATTTTTTTTAGTCTCGTTTGCTAAGATTTTTGAGATGACTTTATAACTGAAGTTGTACGACTAATGGGTCTAAATTGACTGATATTTTCAGGGCTTTTGACTTTTGGAATCAACACAATATGGGTCTGGTTGAGCCGATTGTCAAGAACACTCTTCTGAAAAAACTCCTGTACTAGCTGCAACAGGTCAGTTTTTATACTTTCCCATGATTGTTGGTAGAAAGTTCCATTGAAACCATCGTGGCTGAGCCTTGAAAGCCCCTGGTGAAAAACTACCGCATGGATTTCTTCCAATAAAGGTACCGCCACTGATCTTCATTTATATTCTCCGTTATTGGGGATGGACATTGGTTTAGGATAGATTGATAGTGTCGTGGACCTTCAGTCCTGTATAGATTCTCATAGTAAGATTGAATATGTTGCTGTAACATCAGGGGTTCTCTGCACCAGCTATTATCCTCTAATTGCAGCATTGTAATTCGATTTTGTTGCCTCCTATTGACTGTTGTAGCGTGAAAGAATCTGGTGTTCTGATCTCCCAATGTAACCATTTGATGCGTGACCTCATTCCCAAAAACTGTTCTTTCCCTCTTCTCAATGTGTTTATTTGACTGATGATATGCTGCACTTATCGCTTACTCGTGTGCCGAGTCAAGTTTTAATTCGTAATTGCTGTTAAGGTTTGATTAAGCTTTTTGATCCGTGTGTAAGCATTTGCGAACTTCTCTTTGCTCCATTTAGTTAATTCTTGTGATGTCCTCACTAATTTTTCTGCACAGGAAACTTTGAGTTGATTTTTCTGCCCATACTTGCTCGATGACTTCCTAATAATCAGCATGTTCTGTCCAGAAAGCTTCCAATTTGAACTGTTTCTTCCTTTTCTTTACTCCAGGGTACAGTCGAAGGAGTAGGGGACTATGGTCTGAGCCGATAGCTAGAAGGGCTTGGACTTTTGCTTCATGAAAGGTAACTTGCCACTCTAGTGTACAGAGCACTCTATCGAGTCGTTTTTTAACCAATTTAGCCCCCTCCCTATTGTTAGTCCATGTGAATGCGCATCCATGACTCCGTCTACATCCATCGTGATAGATCATTAATCATGTTTCGAATGCTGCGATTCTTCTATTGTCTCAGCTTCTTTTCCCAACTTTCTCCCATACATACAATATCTCATTGAAATCTCCCATGCAGATCCAGGGATGAGAAGCTGGGGGTTTAAGGGTTCCCAGCAGTTGCCATAAAGCCATACGCTCTCCAAAATCTGTAGATGCGTGGACAAAGGTAATCTGCATAACCTGTTTACTTTCAGGGTCTGTACACTGCACATGTATAAACTGTTTTGAACTTGCTTGCACCTTTAACTCAATTTCCTCTTGCCACATAATTGCCAATCCCCCCGCTATTCCTGTTGGATCAACCAAATAAAGTTTCTGAAACTGAAGTTTTTCACAAATCATTTCCACCATCGTTGCTTTATTTTTCGTCTCCATGAGAAAGAGTAAGTTAGGCCTTTCGAGAGCTATTAAAGCTCTTAATTCCTGGATTGTCAGGGGATTGCCCAACCCCTAACAATTCCAACTCACTATTTTCATGGCTTTTGTGGTGGCTTATTAGGCTAGCCACCAAAGCCCATGCTTGTCCATCTGGATCGATTCACCTGTGGTCTCCAAAAGGTCAACATCATCCGGGGGAGAGGTGATTTTGCTGGCATACATTTCTTTTTGGCCTTTTGTACTTTCATAGTCTTCTTATCACGTTTTTCCCAACTTTTAATGGCAATGGGTTTTGAGTTTTAGGGCGTATCACCCGGTTTTTTGCGATCTCGGTCTTCTCGCTACCAAAGGTACAAATGTTGTTGGACTTATCATCTATTCCTGAGTTGCTTTCGGTCGCTTTGCTGCATGCTACAATTTGCATATCGATGCTGGTTCACGATCGTGGGGTTCACTCCACTCGGTTTGGTTGATGGAGCGAGCATCGCTTCTTCCACTACAAACTCCTCCTCCATTTTTCTGTAGAAAGCATCCCAATAAGGGCTGTGATCACTGGTTTCTGCCTTCAACCAAGGTCCATATAATCCTTTTTTGTTCTTTGCCCAGGGCAATGTTGCATATGGAATTTCTAGGCAGTCAGTTGCATAGTGACCAATTCTACCACAAGAGAAGTAGTGATGTGGGAGACGCTCGTATTTGAACTCCACCCAAAGCCATTTGTTACCAATATCCAGAATAGCTCCCGATTTCAAAGGTAAAGTCAAGTCAATCTCAACTCTAACTCTACCTCCTCTGTTCTGTGTATTAGCTGTTGAGTCTAGTTGAACTTCTATTACATTTCCTATCCTTTTCCCCAGATCATTGAACACTTTGTCTATTCTCCAACTAGAGGTAACTCCTCCAATGCGCACCCCAAAAGCCGCCTTAGTGAAATCATAGCAATGCTCGGGGACTTCGGGAAGACACTGCGTAACGAGCAAATTAGTTGAATATGACCAAGGTGAGTTCCTCATTATTCGCCGTTTTTCTTCCTCCGTTGGAAATACGAAAGTGAAGTACCCGGGTTCCTTCGTGAACATATAACCCCTTCGTTTTCCATGCTTTTTTTCATTGTGGTTATGAAAGCAGGATAGTTCACATTTGGTTTGGAGAACAATTTTCGAAAAGAGTACGCTCTACATTCCTCCCGTTTCGTTGAGGAATTTCATCGACACTTCAACTACGTCTTCCTCGACCACAGTGCCAAGACTTTTGCACAAGGCAGCCACTCTCATCTCATTTTCTTCTTTACTCTCCATTTTCACTAACCATCAATCACTTGTCCGAGGCTCAAATCTAGGCTATCAACATCTCCGAGACTACCTGGCCAGCATTTATCTAGATCCGGACTTCTACCACACCAATCTCATCAAATTAAGCAAACCAACCTCCGAGATACTAGCGTAAACACAGATCTATTTGGAACTCGACTCAGATCGCACTCAGAGCAGCGAAGAATACTCTCCCGATGGATGCTTTCGATCGTGGTCATCCCGACCGAAGGAATCGAGCGGCACCTGTGATCACTGAGAAGAGATTCAAACATATTGCATAGAAATAAGTTGTGTTTGCTTTTTTTTTCTTTTTTTTTTTTTGGATGCTTGGGGGAAGAAACACAGGGGGAATGGCACAGAATCAGACGAACACCCGTAAATTAAGGTTTAGGGTTTGAAGGAAGGGGGGTAGACGCTACCATGAGGTAGAGAGAAAACTCGCAGAGGCGAGAGAATAGCTAATTGATAGGCTCATATATATTGCATTTAAATTGATCGGTGGTGGATGGAAGGTTCTAAATTTAATGAGTTGGCTTGAGCCCCCATGATTGCAAAAGAGAGCTAAAACCGATAGGAGGCTTTAAGCTTAATTTTAGTAAATCAACAAGGACTGAAATACACCCAAGGCCATAATTGGATTACGGAATAAGAAATCTAATTCTCACTGTAAATAGACTCTTAGTATTCGCAATTGAAGAGGTTGGACATATTCGAGGTATTAGAAACAAAAGAGAGAGAGAGTCACGGCGAGATCCCGTGACCATGCCTTGCTACTTCGCCTACCGCCGAGCACCACCATAGCTGCTACCTCCCTCGTGATTTCATCCGACGTTGTCGCTATTTTGCTCGTGCGAAGCCCACCTAGCCATGATCTTGTGGGCTCCTCCCCACTTGTCACGATTTTGATGCCGGCGCTACTCCCCGCCTACGCCGTCGCTCCAAGACGACTCCCAACCAATCCCCTCCCGTGAAGCAACATCGTGACCTTTCGGTTTTTTTTTTTTCGAATCTATTTTGCGTGGAACCACTGGGATTCGCCCTAGTGGCCACCCTTCCAACATGAAAGGGAGAGGTGAGGGGTTCAAATCCCCACTTTCTCAAGGAGGGATGAGGTGGGGATGCGTAAGTTTCAGGAGTGGGTTTCGACTCCCACGCCCTGCAAGAGGCGGATCAAAAGTCTAAGAGTGAGTGTAGAATAGGAATAGAGTAGGACCAACAAAAAAAAAAATCTATTTTGCGTGGTTACTGGTTTTTTAATGAATTCTCCAGCTGTATCATATTCACCTTATAATCACCTGTCGCTAATCATATTCACTTTATAATTGCCAGTCGCTGGTAATATTCACTTTATAACCACTTGTTGCTGATCATAGTAAAATATTTGCCGATCGCTGATGATATTCATCTTATACTTTCTCTATCGCTAATCGTTTCACCTTATATTTGCCAACTAATCATATTCACCTTATAATCACACATCGCTAATCAAACTCACCACATACTCACCAGCCTGCTGCTCATAACCACTGCCGAGTCTTACTATTCATATTCACTTGTTGAATATTACCACATACTGCTTATATTCACTTTTTAAATGTAAATACTTATTGCTCATGTTCACTTCCCAAAAATAACAACTTGTCAAGTATACTGATTTGTTGAGTATATCGACTTGCTATTTGCCAAGTATACCCACTTAACAAGTATGCCTATTTGTTGATTTGCCGAATGTTTTAATATTGCTTACATGAGAAATGCAAGGAGGAAAGTATGTCATTATTATGTGATCATTGAAAGGCATGACAAGAAATGAAAAGAAATAAACATGCGAAATAATAACATGTATGAAAACATATTGTGTATTGATATCGATTGTTAGCATATTCATTTTTGCTATGTGATTAAATATATATGTTAATCACCTAAATGATAATGATTACAATGCTTCATGTATTGGAATGCCTCATGAGTTGGGATGACATGTGTGTTGGGATGTCTTGGAGCTGTGATGAACCATATATAGGATGCTCTAGTGTGTTTGAAGGAGAAATAAATAAATAAATAAATAAATAAATAAATATATATATATATATATATATATATATATATATATAGTTACATGTATTTGTGCATATATAATTACATGTAGGCAAACACAAAAGAAGTAGCCTCGCGTCATATATGTTATGCCATTCGCTTGCAAATGAGTAAATAATCTTATGTAATGATGATATTGGTTTGCTTGGGCAAATCATGATACAAGAGAAATGCATATATTTATACACTTGTCATACATGGTCTTTTTATAATACTTTTAACTCACATTGTTTGATTGTTTCAAGTTGATTGGTAAAGTGATCTCCCACCTTAGGCTTAGAAATTTCATTTACTGAACATTAGCTCACTTCTTTACTCTTCAAGATATGTATGATGAATTGCCCACTGCCATTACTTTTTGAAGCTCTTATGGATTTTGATTATGTATTTGAAGATGTGCTCATCCTGGATCTATGGTAGTCTATTCTAAGTATAGTTTCACTGTATGGGTTGACATAGGGCTTCTAGAGTGGGTTCCCCATCAGTTTATTGCTTGATGCATGAACATCAAGGGCAAATTTATTGGACCATTGAGGGGTTTTGATGGCGATGAAGATGAGTTGATGGGCGAGGTTGTTGACCTGTAGCGAGTAGCTTGACTTTTGTACAAGCAAGCTTTTGAGTGTAGGTGTAGGTGACCCTAACCCTTCCTAGGATCATGTATTTTGCTGTGTTTGTTGTGTTGATAACTATTGAGGTTTCTATAAAGATAAATATCTATTTATAATATCAAACTCATGTGATTACTTATAATGAATGTTGTGAACGTTTTATTGTGCTTCCACATGCATAATTATAATTATGAGGACAAACAGAAAGGACATGTATCGTGCATAACATTCTGAGCATCATGCTCATGGCCCTCACAATTGCCATCGAGGGCTTGGCGGCCCTCACTTTGGCTAGCAAGGGTGGGGATGCCCCGCCTAGTGTTGGTAAGGGTGCTAGCCTCAATCCAAAATACAAAAATAAAAGGTAAAGAAATGGAAAGAAGAAAAAAAATCAAAATATTATTAAAACATTATCCAAAAAAAAGAGTTAACATTAGTGGCAACCATTTCACGTAGGACGATCAGTGTCAATGTTAGCAATTCCTAACCAAATTGATTCAATTGACAAAATTGAAATATTTAAGACTAAATTGGTAAAAATGAAATAGGTTTAGGACTTTGGACAATTTTCCTGACAAAATGCCATTGCTCAAGTCTGCCATAAATATAAAATGATTCGGACCCAGAAAGGGAATAGTTTTCCTAACCATGTCCACTTTGAAATAGAGTTAACTCAACCGGGTTCGAATCCACTCATGAGATGAAAATGCATTAACCTAACCCACCCAAATAATCCATACCCATTGGGCCTTCTAATGATTTAAAATGATAATGTAGAGAACCGCACATGCCACCACCAACCCAAACTAGTTTGAGATACATTAATGGGAGGATTGACGTAGCATGTGAAGTTCATGTTATAGGCGACAATGCCCACAAAAAGTTTGCCAAGAATGCCATTTTCAGTAGTATTTGCTCCATCAATGTTGTTGCGTATCGTTGTCACCGGATTCCTAGCTGGATAATCATATTGAGCTACTCTCCAATACAACTATTTCAAGTAGCTCTTAAGCTAATCTCCACTCTCTAAAAGCCTAAAACATCCACACACCAAAAAAAGTCCGTGAGGGTTAGCTTCATGATCTCGAAGGCACACCGAGAATTTGGGGATACTAGCAAGTCTTGAACATCATGCTTAAGGCCGGAGTGTCATTAGGCTCACAAACAATTCTATCGATGTGATATACTGAAAATTCAATTCTGATTTCGATTGGATAAATTGGGCTTTCATTGACGCGATTATAGTGTTTTTCTTTGAATTGACCACTCATGAGATAACTGGCCTATCAGGTGAAGCCATTAAGGGATTTTAACGTAATAGACTTGAGAATTCAACTAGGAATCGACTGTTTGACCGTGCTAGTCTGCAAGGGTCATTACAAAGACACTTAAAAATTGATAAGAGATTAGAGATAGGTCAGTTCGACTAACATGTGTGGTTCCACTAATTTGCAAAATTCTAGTCGATTAGTACTAAACTGATTTTTCTGTCGTTTTGGCATCCTTTGTCTGTATTTGAAGCCTTGAGGTTTTTATGACAACTGAGAGTCGCCAATGCGTTGAAGAGGTACATGTGGCTCAAGAAAATTGACCATGGGTCAATTGCATAAAAAAATTTTAAAACTACCCGGTAGGTTATGTCACACTAAAATCGTGTCAAATTGAAATTAACCGCAAATTTGAACTCAATTTCAGAAATTGAAAGTCCTTTCATTTCACAAGTCATTTTAGGAACATCGACTTATTTTTGAGGAATTTCCGATGAGTTCGGAATTTTTACGGAAAATCGATTCGGACGATTCAAAAAATAAACGGAAATTTGGATTGGCCAATTTGAAGGGATTTTTGGCATCTCGAGGTGAGTGAATTAGTGAAAGGTAATTTCATGGGCTTTTTCCGCATCAAATCGGACCTCAATCGAATAAATTTGTTCAGAAAATCGGATTAAAAAAAAAGGTAAATTTTGGAATTGAAAGGAAATGGCCATTTTTGCTACCCAAGACTCGTTATTTGGGGAAATTATGGTGCAAGAATACAAGTGATGATCAAGTATTTTAACTTTGGGATTTTTTTTTGGGATCAAATTGGATTGAATGGAAGTTCATGGGACAAGATTGATTAAATATAGGATGTTTTTATTTAATTTTCCTCTCGGTCTCTCTCTCTCACTCGCCTCTCATGCGCCTTTCTTTTCCGCACATCTCTCTCTCTCTCTCTCTCTCTCTCTCTCTCTCAGGACGTCCCCTTTTTACCCCTTCTTGATCGACAATCCTTCTCCTTTATCCCTTCTCTTTTATTTCTTTTCTATTTCTTTTTTCGCTTTCCCTATCCGATCAAAACGAAGCCCCCGCCCCCACGGTCTTTCTCTCCTCCCTCTCCGCATGTTTCCTTTTTCTTTTACCTACCCGACACACCCCGCTCCTCCTTATCTCTTCCCTTTGCCAGCCGGTTCCTCCCATTTGGCTGCTTCCCTTTTCATTTTTATTGATCCCTTCGCACGCCTCTGTGACCCCAGCATTGATTCCCTCTTTCTGCCCATCCATCTGCTGCTTTATTTGCTTTTACTTTTGGGTTCGGTTGAAGACTTCAGAAGTTCCCCTCGCGTTGACGCCACAGCTTCATGCCCGCAGCCTCACGGCTTCAACTCGTTCCAGCAACTACTCCGGCGATCCAACGAGCCAAAGAGCCGCAAAGCCACCCCGGTTCCCGGCCATTCCATCACCCGCGATCGCCAAGACTAGCAGCCCGACCAGCAAGCTCAATCGAGCGTAACCGGGGCAACAAGTCTAGCAACACGTAAGCAAGAACTCAGCTCGATCGTGGGCTTTACGGGGTTGTTTTTGGGCCGTTCCAGCCCCCCGTCTACACCACCGCTTTGGGGTTTATCGGCCGCCATCGCGTCCCCGTTGTTTTGATCCAAGTGGATCATTAATCAAGTAATTTTAACTCACTAATCATCGCTTAGTCGGTTAATTACGCTTAAAGGTTGATTAGATTAATTAAGCATGATTTAGATTGATAGATTAAATTAGATTAGTTAATTTAATTATCTCCGATGCATGTTAGGTGGTTAGTTAGTACATTTAACGAGTAGACACATTCTATTATTTAATTAACGAACCTCGAAAATTTTCCGGGTCTATTTCGACGTCCAATTAGGCATTACGAGCCTAAATTGGATTTATTGGCATTTATTTAATATTTTTCGTAATTATTTATTTATTTATTTTTCGAAAATTAGACTGGATAGTCGGTGACCAAAATTTTATGCTAGTTATTGTGGTGCAAACCTTTATTTGAGCTCTAATTTGTATTGAATTGATTTAATTGTGATTTTAAGATTTTATTCCTAAATTAAGAAATTTTGGTAATTGTTTGGAAAATAACCGAGCGTCGATTTATAATGCCAAAAATATTTTGGTGGACCATATAAATTATAGGATTTTCAAGGGTGAAAATACTACATTTTGGCTAAGGTGGACCATATATGGTTGGAGTGGTATACTATATCGGCCTACGGACAATATGTTAGTTTTGGGCGAATAGTATACCGGTATACTATATCGGCCTACGGGCGATATATCAACTTTGGGTGAGCAGTATACCTTATTATTAGCTTTAGACGAGCATATATAGTATACTATGATGGCCTGTGGGCCCTAATCTTTCAGTTTTGGGTGAGCATATATACAATATACTATGTTATCAATTTTTGGTGAGCTATACTATCTATTTATTAACCTTGGGTGAGCAAATCCCGATTTAATAAGACTTTATAGATAGTATTGAATGTACCGACTAGGGGAAGGTCGTGATGACATGTAATTGACTAAGCTGATCGATCGATGATTCGATCTGAGTGAATAACTGTTTGAATTATATTGTATAATAGGAAGGAACTGAGGCCAAGGTAAGTCCTCTGACTCGTATTGTGTTTAGGTAGCCCTTAGGTCGTATTTGCTTCCTAGTCGGGTCTTAAGGGGTTGAACTTGCCGAGATATTGTCTCACAGGTTATTATATAACAATTTTCAGGTCCTTAAATGATGTTGGTGAAGGACCAGAAGCCCCAAAGTCTGGGAAGGTGGAGACCGAAGAATTGGCAAACATGTCTGACTAGTGGGTCATAGGACAATTCCCTTTTTGTTGAGCCGATGTTTTGTAAACAGTCCGATGTTGTAAATAAACCTGTTTGTTTAGAAGAGTTTCGTTTTGGTTTGAAAATTTGGAGCCCTATTTTTCTATCACATCTTATTGTTGTCTAGGGATTTATTACACTGCTTTCGCATGTGCATTAAAATGAATGGGTCGGCGATGCATCTTGGGATGTCACTATTAATCGACTAAGAAGAGATGAGCATGTGCTTGGAGGATCGGGGCGTGACAATCGATCTCCGACTATGAGCCTCCTATAATTTGGTAGCAAGTCTCACTAGCACCCTATGCAAAACGATCAAGGTTCAACACAAACTATGATAAAGAAAGAAAATATATTACAATTTCGAAGATCATTTGAATGGTAAGTTTGTATGTATTTCTCATTTACAGTATGGTTTAGCATTAGCACACCCTTGAATCTCTTGATACCAAGCCCAACGAGTAAGAATATGTGTACTCACATGCTGTCACGCCCGATCCTCGGGCACGCGCACATCCTTCACACTTGGTCAATTTTATAATGCGATATCCCAGACTATGTATCGCCGACCCTTTCATTTATTAAGCACATGCGGAAGCAATTAAAATCCCTGCATAATAAAACGATGGGATAGAAAAGCAAGGCCATATTTTTCACATTAAAACTTATAATCAAACTTTTATACATAATACAAACCAAAGCACTTCACAACTTTATACTCTATCTCTATTCACATTAAAATAGAGATCTCAAAAGAAGATAGAATCTCAACCCATCCGGGCCGTACTCAAGGCCCCTCTCGGCATTATCTTCTTCTTAGATTTCACCTTCGAGTCCTCCTTCCCAGACTTCTCCTCCTCAACTTCTCATCGGGGTCCTGAAATGTTTTTCCCAAACTAGGATAAGACTACGTCTCAACGAGTTCTACCCCACTAAGCCCAATTAGTAAACCATTATACTATAGGCTACCTAAACACACACAGGACAGAGGACGTACCTTGGCATCAGTCTCAACCTGCAATTCAAGGTTATATACAGATATTTCAAATATTTCAATGCACAATCAATCAAATCACAGATCGAAGCATCGATCAAGTCGACCTAGTCGATTTGATGTCAACGAGACAACTCACGGTCATTTCCAATCAGTCAATCAATTCACAACATCAAATCAAAGAATGATCAATCGACCTAGTCGATTACATGTCGACGGACCATTCTAGGTCAATGCTCTCGAGCGTCAAGTTCACCAATGTGACTTATCCACTAGACAATGGCGTGTGTTCTTTAAGGCGCCGTTTCACCAAAGGACATCCTTAGTCACCGAACTACGCATGCCTATAACCATGTACTCAATAGACAATTGTGTGCGTTCTTAAGGCGCCGTTTTCGCCGTGATATCCCAAATCACCGAACCACACATGCCTACAACCATGTACTCAATAGACAATTGTGTGCGTTCTTTAAGGCGTTGTTTTCGCCAGTGATATCCCAAATCACCAAACCACACATGCCTACAACAATGTATTTAATAGACAAGTGTATGCGTTCTTAAGGCGCCGTTTTAACCAAAGATGTCCTTAATCACCGAACCACATATGCCTACGACAATATGAGTACTAGACCGATACGTGCGTTCTTTAAGGCGCCATTTTCGCCAGTGATATCCCAATCACCGAACTACGTAGGTCCACAATAATGTATGTACTAGACCGATACGTGCGTTCTTTAAGGCGCCGCTTTCGCCAGTGACATCCTTAGTCACCGAACCACGTAGGCCCATACACCTTACTTGATCGGTCCAAGCCCAAAGTACTTCTGATTCACTCTCACCATTAAACTCACTTTACAACTCAACAAAGCACTATAAATGCTGAATAAACATACTTGGCCATTCACCAATCAATAATTCAATCTCAATCAATTCCAATCAAATTAGGTAAATCCTAAAATATCACAATTTATTTAATTTCATGCAACATAGAGCTCAAATAAATAAACGGACTGCGCCACGACAATCAGCACGAGATTTCGGTCGTCGGCCATCAAAATCTTAATTTCCAAAAATAAATAAATAATTAATTAATTTCGAAAATTAATTAATAATTATTAAAAATTCAATTTAGCACAAAATAAAGCCCAATTGAATAAATGGACTACATCACAGTCATCAGCATAAAATTTCGGTTTCAAACCATCTCAGTTGAATTTTCGAAAATAAATAATTATTTAATTTAATTCCGAAAATTAATATTTAAATACTAAAAATTCCACTTAGGCCCGAAAAGCCTAATTGAAGCCCACTAAGGGTCGGGAAAATCCCGAGGCACTTCCAATAATTAGTAGACTACGTCTACTTGCTAATTGCGCAATCAATTTATCTAAATCGCATTACAATTGTCTAATAATTACTAATTTATTCTAATCTAACAACCTAAACATAATTAATTAAAACTAAACCAACCTTAAGCATAATTAGCCAACTAATCCGGGATTAGTGAGATTACTCACCAAATCGCGGAAATCGATCAATCCGATGGGGGCGACGCAAGGAACGATTCTTCCTAAAGCACGGCTCGGGTTCAAGACCCTGAACAGCCCAAAACCAACCACGAATCGGCTGGATACCCACTCGTGGATTTGCTGGTTTGGCTACAAAACAGGGAAAATAGAGATGGTTAGGGGCGGAGAAGGGCCGGGGAAGGCAAGCGGGCGGTCCTAAGGAGGTTGCACAACGGCTCCGGCGGCTTGCTCGGCCACTCATGGTGGCCGGACGAGGCGGAACAGGGGGCAAGAGACGCACAGGGGAGGCCTGGGCACGAGGAAACGAGGGTTGCCGGAGCACGCAACGAGCGGCGGACAAGCGGGCGCGGGCGTGCGGCGGCGGCGAGATCGGGCGGCGATGCCGAGCTGCAACTTTTGGTCTTCTTCCGGCTTCGGTTCGCTCGAACGGAAGGGGGAGAGAGTGCGAAAGAGAGAGAAGAGGGAGAAGAGAAAGATAGGGATTGACTGTCAAAGAAGAGAGAGAGAGAAATCGATGGGGGGAAGCTGTCCGCACGAAGGGGAAGGGAAAAGGGGAGAGAAGAGAGAGAGAAAGAGAAAAGAGAGAAAAGAAAAGAGAAGAGAGAGAGAGAAAAAAGAAAAATAAACAACAATACTTTTCTTATTTGATTTTCTTTTCTTTTCCCTTTCTAATTTCTTTTCGACTTCAATTTTTCTTTTGATAATTTCTTTATTGAAATTTCGGACTCGTCAACAATTTGACGGACAATGAGACAGATCCTAAAAATAAGAATTATGACGCGCTTAAAATTCGATTCCCGAAATCGAGTTCAATTTCGTGGTTAAAAATCGATCGACGTGATTTTAGCTCAATCCAACCAATTATGTAGCTTTTAGGATTTTACAGCTGATACATCCATTAACGGCTTTACCCAATAGGTTAGTTAACTTGTGAGTGATCAGCTCAGAAAAAAAGGGCCATAGGCACGTCGACGAAATGCCCATTTCACTTTATCGAAACGGGGTCGAATTTCAGGATGTCACACATGCTCACTTTGTGTGCATGAGATGGGAAGATAGGGATACCGCCAACCAATGGATATTCTTTGGATGCTTTAAAAGTGCTACCCACTTCACTATTAGAACATGAAAGAAGAAGAGAAATTACATGTGTAATTACCTTAAAATCTTTGGTGAATGATGAATACCGGAAAGTGTGCATCTTGTGGGTAAATATAGTCAAAGTACAATATCGAGCTGATGAGGCCAGAGCTAAAAGGGCCACATGAACCGGTTAGAACATGATTTTCGAAGTTGAAAGAAGATGATTTATTATTTTTAACTAAGCTTAACTTTCCTATTCATTTATATTTCTATTTGTTTCGCATAGATAATTTATTTTGAGCCGTTTGATTGCTCATACTATTTTGTTATAATTGCTATTTGTCTTAATTTTTTATAGAATAAAAAAATACTAGTTCCTAGGTAGATTGGAAGTGGACTAGACAAACAAAATAGGTTTTAGGGTTGGTTTCAAGACAAACAAGATAGTTTCTAAGTGCCAAAAACGGGAATTAATTCTAATAGGAAGGTTCCTAGTTCTAAATCTAGAGCCTACATATCTTGAAATCCATCACCTCTACAATTTAGAACATGTATCAAAATCACAACCCTTGTGCAACATATAATATTTTGTGTTTGTATGTATGTATGTGTCATAGGCTGATCGATCTAGTGTTCTCTAATCTGTGCGATCTTAAAATTTCTCTCAAGTAGCCTTTCTCACACTCGACTCACAAGAATCTTAGAGAGAGAAACTCTAAAGACAGAAGTTTTGGATTTGTATTTCATTTGTGCGTGAGTTGTTACAATAAGGGGAGGAGACTTGTATATACAAATACAGAACAAACCGTATCCGTAAATCTCTTTTCGATTTAACGGTGAAGATTGTATCTCCCCAACTAGCAATTACCCACGTTTATAACATACTCATACATTCACTATATTGCCCACCCCAATGAGTAATCTAGAACACTCGAGAAAACCCTAGGATTTAGAGATACCGATTGAGGGTTGCTCGTTCCAAGGATTGGTTATGGTCGTTGTGTAGAACCCTCTTGGATCATTCCTTTATTCGGGCTGTAACATATGCATGTGTGTATATAATGGGAGCCCCTTTTTCTATTTCTTTCTACCACATGTACCCGCGCGAGTGAACGAGAAGTTTGGAATGAGATTCAACTTTTTCATACTCGAATTTAAAGGTGGCACAAACCGTCAAAAAGTAATTAATTCCACGGTCTATGCTAAAAAAGAAATGGATAGAATATGATACCCGTTGCACTTACTTCCTCATATGATCCTCCCACCGCAATAACTGGAGAATCTCTAGCTTTTAATTTCTGCTTCACGTGCATGATAACGGTTGCATAGTCGGCCAAAGCTTGGCCTGAGCTAAAATACCCATTAACATTTGCATCATTGAGAGCTTCTTTGAAGCTCATCCCATGTGGAATTGACTCACCATAATACCGATGCTAACAAGAAAAATTCCACAAGGAAAGAAGAATTTAACTACGTAATAAGAAGCTTCAATTAGAGAAAAGAACATCCATGCATGGTAGAATTTAAAAGTCCTACCTCAATATAGACTAACGAAGCTTTGAATTGAGCTGCATTATCGATCAGAAACCCAATCCCTGATGGGGTTCCGTTGAGTGGCGATTCAACACCAAGGTAAATAAAGATTAGCGCACTAAAATTCGCACCACCCCAGTAGTTGGAGTTGATCAGGAACCTTTGTTTGAAGATAGTGTAGCTCTCTAGTCTGGAGTTGAAATGATCAAGTGTTTGATTGAAGAAGAAAGTTTCAAAAATCATTTGTTATGTGTTTCGAAATCTCCCATTTAGGATCTCACAGGACGTCCTTGCGGTGTAGACTCAGCGTTAGAGTGAAAACTTTCTATCCAGAAATTGAAGCTGTGGACAAAATGAAGGAGACTATCAAAAAGAGCCAAGAAAGAGTCATAGTGGGTAGTATGTACAAGAAGGACGTTTACAAAGAATTTCAAACTTAGGAGGACAATGGAACGAGGCACCTTCATAAGCATGTATAGGCATTTGCCATACTGGGCCATGGTTTTAAGGGAATTGAGTGCTTATTATCAAAATATTCTGTTTCAGAAATTTTATCATGCGCAGCCTTAAATACTCTATCGATGTTTCTCAAGCCCCAATTACACCCAATAACACACGCAATGTTTAGCCCCGAAATTCCTCAAGAAATAATCTCTCAATCTCACGAAGGAATTACACGCAAATCTTACCACACGATTTAATTGGCTTCAACACTAAACTTCCTTGGATGTAATTCACGAACAAAAATGACAAAGAAAAATCCCTCCCAAGCACTCGACAACAAGATGGCGCTTCAAGACCAATTCTTCATGATCAACCCTCTTATATATAAGTGAGACCCTTATTCTCAAAATACCATCATAAGTGAGACGCCATGGTTTTAAGGGAATTGAGTGCTTATTCTCAAAATATTCTTCATACGTCTTATACATGCGAAGTCACTTAGTCTTGATCTTCAGAATCTTTGAGTTTCACATGGAACCTATTTAATGTAACGGAGTTTGCTAGAGTATGTTCGATTACAAAATCAATTCTATTATATCGACTAGGCCAAAAGAAACTTGTATTATATGTAGAAAATAAATAAAATTTATTTTTATTGTAGACAGATCGTGACAACTAATCGAGGGTCTCTTCACTGATTTCTTCGAACCAAGCGTCTTAATTACCTTTTATTCTGTCGATTTCCCGTTGTGGGCTTCAATAAGGACAACGACAATCGGCATGGGTAATTCCCCCATGAACTGAGCTTCCATTGTTTAGCTCAACACGATTGACTGTCGTTCGTATATGTCGTTTAGGAAAAACACGAGGGGTGTGTTGTATTTTATGAAAATGAATATGTGGGTCTTACGGAGAATTTTTTTTTTTAACTTTTTACTTTTTACGTTTAACTCGGTGCCCATATTGGCATTTGAATGCTCTTCCAAATTTATGTGTTAAGCCAGGCTTGTGTATTTTTTTTCCCCAAACCTTGTCAAGCTTTCTACTCTTACAATTGTGAACAGTTCAAAAAAATATCTTTAATTTATTCGAAAACGTTTAATTTAGTGACCATGAATAAAATTCGCATACGATTGGTATTATAAATGTTAGATTGAGTCCTTGCAAACACCCAAATGGAATATCATTGTAAGTAATAACAATAAGCAGGACATAAAAGGGAATGATCAAATGATGACGTGGGAACACAAGGATTATTCATCGTTTGAGACATAAGTCTGAAATCTAGTGCATCTTCTTCTTCCTTCAATGACAAAAAGGCTCATCTAAACAGGTATATGTTAGGCCAAAATTATTTAGCTGCTATAATAGATGACGCTGAAAGGTGCGATCCAATCTCGAAGTTAGATGCGAGAGATGGGCGATCGAGAAATTCGATATTTTTCATTTTGCATGAGGCATAACGTAAATGGATTTGCCAGGAGGTAATGCCATGGAGAGGGGAAATAGAACTAGAGCCTAAGTTCTTGCGTTGAATGTGGATCCATAAGCCCATGCCACAAATGATGAAAGTTGAAATAAAATGAAAATCTACGCTTAACCAATAAAAAAGACCAGCAGTTAAATGTGGGACAGTTAGCTGGAAGCTTGTTATGGACTACATACATGGCTTAAATATAATATCGGATGAAGTCATTTTGATTTCCTTGATTAAGAGATCGTTCTAATGGAGCAATGAAATACAAGAATAACATTATGGTGAAGTACATAGGCCTTATTCTTTTATTCTCATCTGTCGTCGAAATGGCCTTTCCAGATCAACTCACCATCATAATTATGGCAATAACAGTTCATCATATCACTGTTTGAAAGCAAGAAGATCAGAATAATATTTGGCTATCCATCCTTTTATAATTTCAACTTCAACTTTTCGTTGCATGACCAACCAATCTGGATCGGTTTGCTTCTCTGCAAGTATATCCAAACAATGGGAACCTGCAAAGCAGATACTCATCAATGAGAGAATTCAAGATCCAGCCAAAAATAAAATTTAACACGAATCAATCTTGTTCTTCTCTTGTGATTCATGGGTGCGTAAGTTAAAATCGCAAACAACACACACGTCGCCTGATTATGTACCTTTCTCTGTGTAAACTGCGATGATACCATCAGAAATGTTCTTTAGGACCCTAAGATTGAAAAAGAGATCAAATTGTCAAGCGTGATTAAGTACTGTAAAATTTTACTTCTTTAAATCTGTGGAAATAGCATATAATGTTGTATACCCTGCACTACTGTAAGGATCTCGAAGTCCATTTGAAAAGATAATGTTGCTGCTAAATCTAAGAAGAATTAGCTCTATATCCTGCAACAACAAGACGACGGTAAAACATACTTTGAATTTTGTGCATAGGTAATAGTTTAATTCACTGATCGAAATAAGAGCTGAATGCATATTTTCTAAGAGTCATTGGAAATCATACATGACCACCATAGTATGTAGTGATCCAATGTGGGCGAGGTGTGACGCCATACCGGTCGTTGCATCCATCAATGAAGCTGCTCAAATTGAAAGGGTATGATTGGAACATGGAATTGTTTGTGATGCCTATGGGCATTACCATTTCGCTGCATCTCTGCAAGCAAATCTCCCTTTTAGTATTGTAAGTTTTCTCAGACACAACAACAATTTTTACGAGGAAGATTTCAAGAAAAGGATGGTGTCAATTAATATAGACCGGATCAGCTGGCATGCTTGGATCAGCATGAACATAGATCTTATGATCCCCTTATTGGGACATAAGGCTGCTGCCCAAGTCCGCTGTCATTGTAAAATAGTTTGGACCCAAAAAGGAAGAGTAAAATTTAACTCAGATTGATCAAAATACATCCTTTAGATTGAAATGCATGATGCCTAAATATGATGTAGAGTATATTGTACCTGCCACCCCCAACCCAAGTCAGTTTGAGAAACATTAGTGGGAGGATTAACGTAGCATGCGGAGTTCCCTTTATAGGCGACAACGCCTGCAAATATTTTGCCAAGAATGCCATTTTCGGTAGTATTTGCTCCATCGATACCGTTGCATATCACTGTCACCGGATACCTTGGTGGATCGTCATATTGAGCTGCATTCGCATACAACGACATCAAGTAGTTCTTCAGCTCATCCCCACTCTCTAAAGGCCTACACACACAAAAAGGCAGTAGTTAGTCTATGATTGATTGCGTCTCTTTAATAAATTGACATTCACACACATTCTTAAAGATTCAATTCAGCCTCGATGATCATGAAACTTCACGCCAAACAAACGAGCAAGTGCGGATTAGGTTCCTGATCTCAGAAGGTAAACTCTCTTAAATTGAGAAATTGGATGGGAATACTCTATAACACTTGGGTATTAAGATACATAATAGATTATGCATCAATCCACATACTTGCAAGTCTTGAACATCTTGCTTAAGTTTGAAGTGCCATTAGGCTTCTGAGCAACTCTATCAATCTCTGACCATGAGTCTCCTATAGTTTGGTAGCAAGTCTCACTAGCTTCCTGTGCAAAACAACCATGGTTCAAGACAAATTATGGAAAACCAAGAATAGATATTAAGATTCTAAAGATTATTTGGGTAATAGGTCTGTATTCTTTCCCACTCAAGGTATGGTTACAAATAACTATACCCCTCAATTTTATTTATGCCATCCCCAAGGAGTAAGAATATGTGCAGTCAGTACTTACCTTGTATGCGTAAAATGGGAGAATAGGGATATTGCGTCAACTAATTGATATTCTTTGGATGTTTGAAAAGTGCCGCACAATCATTATTAGAACCACAAAAAAAAAAAAGGAGAAATTATGGGTGTAATTACCTTAAAATCCTTGGTGACCACCGAATAGTATGCATCCTGTGGGGTAATATCATCAAAATACAATATTGGAGCAGATGAGGCTAGAGCTCCAATGGTCAAATGTGGATATTTTAGCCAGAACCACGAAGCAAGCTCTGAAATTCGTGTTAGTTATTAATATTCAACAACTTGATATAATGATATGATATATCTATTTCGCGCAAAGAAAGATTTAGTACTTTTGTTGAAAATAAATGACAACAACAACTCATCATTTTCACATATCACGGGTTTTTTACATAGTCAACAGAGAACGGATATCAAAAACGGTCAAACTTGTCATGGACCCCTTTTCTATTATTTCTCTCTACCGTACACAAAAATGGGTAGAATATGATGCCCATTGCACTTACTTCCTCCATATGATCCTCCCACCACAATAACTGGAGAATCTCTGGCTTTCAAATTCTGCTTCACGTGAATAATAATGGCTGCATAATCAGCCAAAGCTTGGGCCGAGTTAAAATACCCACGAATTTTTGTATCATGGAGAGCTTCTTCGAAGCTCATCCCAAGTGGAATTGACTCACCATAATACCGATGCTGACAAAAATATTCCGCAAGAAAAAGAAGAATTTGATTACGTGGTTGGTAGCAGAAATTAGATAGAAAGAACATCCATGCATGGACCCAAAAAAAAAAATGGTAGAAGTCAGATATGCTACCTCAATATAAACTAACAAAGCTTGGAATTGAGCTGCGTTATCTCTCAGAAACCCAATCCCAGTCGGGGATCCATCAATTGGCGATTCAGCACCGAGGTAAACGAAGATCGGCGCACTAGAATTCGCACCACCCCAGTATCTATAGTCAATCAAGTATCTTTGTTGGAAGGTGGTGTAGCTCTCGGGTCTGTAGTTGAAATGATCGAGCGTCTGGTTGAAGAAGAAGGTTTCAAAATCGTCTGCTATGGAAGCCGAAACTGCAAGTTCCTGATCTCGGAGGACGCCTTCGCGTTGTAGACTCAGGGTCGGAGTGTAAAGTTTCTGTCCAGAAATCGAAGCTGTGAATAAAAAAAGGAGATGATGGAAGAGAGATGAGAAAGAGTCATGGGATGCAGTGTGGACAGGAAGTGCGCTTATTAAGAATTCCAAACTCGGTGGGACAGTGAAAGGAGGTGTGAGCATATATAGGCATCTAACTTCATGGGCCACGATTTGAAGTGAATTGAGCACTCGTTCCGAAATATCCATACATACATCTTACACGTGTAATCACTTAATCTCAATCGTTAAACCGTATCAGTTTTATGTAAAACCCACCTAATGTAACACAGTATGCTCTACACTTATTTCAACTACAAAACCAAGTCAATTAACTTCATTTGGCCACAACAAAATTCTATTATATTTGAAAGAAAGTAGTGGTCGTATGACCTGTTCTATTTTACGTCTATGCTCTGGAGGCATCTTCCGGGTATAAGTTTATAATATATTGGCGCAAGGAATCGACAACTCTCGAGGTCACGAAATATCCAAGAACCTCTTGATAAAAGGACATGCTCCACTGATTGTGAATTTGGCTAAGAAAATTCAACAACCTTTTATTTTGTCAATTTCACGTTTGTGGGCTTCAATAAGGACAGGGACAATTCACTTTTGTTAATTTCATTGAATTGATCTTCCACCAACCGGCTCTACACGGACGAGTGTCTTTCTTATGTTGCTTTGCAAAACACGATGGATGTTGACATTTGGAGTGTGTTTGTTTTATCGAAAACTTTACAATAAATGAAATATTTTTTTATGAAGTTTTTATTTATTTTATGATTTAAAGAAAGTAATTTCCTAGGGTGTTGTTTTCCCTCTTGTTGCTTTCAATTCTTCATATTCTCCATAGATTGATTAGTTTTACGTCGTCAAAGTACCAAAAAGTTGGAAAACAATTTTTCAGAAATAATTTTTCTTTAAATAAATATATCCATAAATATTGTTTACACATTTTTTCACTTTTTACTTTTCACTCGTTCCATGATTATTTTAAATGCTCTTCTTTTTGCCATCATTGACCTTCAAAAGTTCATAATTTAACATATTTCTTGTCCTGCCTTTGAACATTTCTCTTCTGTATCTTGAATCCACATGGACACGCGTCCTCTTTAAAATTAATCGAGACTTTCTCTTTTTTTGAGAATTTTTTTTTCTTTGTTAAGAATTTTGAATGATTATTATTTATTTATATTTTCATTCCGTTTGGGTCACGGCGTCTGGGGTACCAAAGGCATACTCTCGAATAGTTGACCGTAAAACGGTCCAAATTTCTTCATAAAGTCGAGCTCATGAAAGTTCTTGGGGAGGCCTTTAGATTAGTGGACGTTCGTACGTCAGGCTAGCCCCGCGAGATCGTGGAGGGCATAATTGCAAAAAGTAAAAGGGGGCCTCGCGGTGGCAGAAGCCATTATTGGGTTCGCGGATATGTTCGGAAGCACTGAAGCAGTGGACCTGCTCGAAATGATCGTTACATTCTATGGTAAATTATTTAATTTCATGAACCTTGTATAATGGATTTATCCTAAGAGCACGACCCATGAACCTTGTATAGCTTACATGAGACTCGCCAGATCCAACAATTCAAATGCAATGAAATGCACTAAATTCAAATGGACATGTTCACGTATTTTTGTGTTCACAGAGATCCTTCATGGAAAGGGAAATTGTCCAATCAACTCTAAATGTTTTCTGTCGTCGCTGTCGATGCTTGCCTCCCATTCCAATGGGAGAATCCTTGCATTTGCGATCAACTTTTCTTTTTGCTATGGCCAGATTTTTGGGTCAATGTTGGTCTCCCAAAGATTATTTTGTACTAAGCTCCATTTCTAATTCAAATCATGTCGAAGGGTCAACATCTTCTAGATGAGAATCCCTCGTGTTTTGTTTCCAAACCAACTATTACCTATTTTGTCCAAAATGAGAAAACGCGTACTTCCTTGGAAAGAATCGGCCTGCGAGGAAACTTCATCGAAAGTTTATAGCCTCATTCAAATTGATGTGAAGTATACATATAGCGATTCAAGGCCCACATCGATTGGGACAAGCCTTATCATCTTATTTTATTTTTAATTAGAAACAAGTCTCATTGGCTAACTCATAAGTTAACACTCGCTCTAAAATGATTGATCCCTCGTGTGGTTATTTAGAGAACTCATTTTAAATGCTAGGTGGACCGGACCAAGTTATTATAAATGGTACCGAACAAGATCCCCTTCAGCAGATTTGTGGTTTGTGAACGGACTAAACCGATACCCAACCTTAGAAGGGCAGGGAGTTATTGCCACTACGAAAGAGCTCGAATAAAGTACGGCTCTTAACCTTTTCAAGTGATTCCAAAGTAAACACCGTTATGGCTAAGACTATCACCTAGAGGAGGTGAATAGGTGATTGCACAGAAATGAAATAATTTAAACAAATATTGCAACAAGACAACTTCCGATGAAATTGTCAAATCTTACTAGTGTACAATTCTACCACAATGAATAAATATAGTAAGGGGCAAAGAATTGAACACTCAAGATTAAAGTGGTTTGGTTTTTGCAAACCTACGTCTACTCTTCCACACTACAGCCTATTGGGTGGAATCTAGTAGTAACAATCAATTAGATTTTACAAGTCCTGAGCTAAAAGAATTGAGCTACAAGTACTTAAATTTGTGTAAACAACTTCTCACACTCTCAACCTCTAAAGGGTTACGCAATATTGCTCAACAAAGACGAATATATGAGATAAAAAAAAAAAACACTATTCGGACTCCTGGAATTAAAAGCTTCAAATCTTGTGAATGCACATTCTGACCCTTCAGCTTTCAAATCTCCTCTTATATTCCTTCTAGTCTAAGTTGTCCATTGGACATATCTCCAAAAGGATCATCCAACCAATCTACCGGTTGGCCCCGAATCTGGTTAAGAAGATCCGATTGCTTCAAAATCGCTGAGAGTAAGGCTTCCCATATTTTTTGCAGCCCATACAATAGCTTGGGTTTTCAAAAAGTCAAGTATTTACGAATGGAAATAAAAATAATGTTTCGCCTCTAAAAAGAATTTCCAGGAAAGTTGAATCTCCGAAAAATATTAGCAAGACTTTCATTTTTAAACTCTTTATAAGTATGGTAGAAATCCAATCAATCGCCACTAGCCATTGCACGAGAATGCTTATCTCCTTCCTAGCCATTTGATAGAATGTATAAGGAAGGAAGAATAAACCACAACTTTGATTTTGATTGAAATCATCTAATCCTATTCCTTCAAACTTTCCACCTAAAAGACTTTTTATCAGAAATAAAGTTTCTAAGTTTTGTCAATCATCGAAACCACTTAGGAAATGTTTTCTCAACAAACACCTGTCTCTAATGATCACCATCTTGAGTAATTATTCGAAATATTTCTTGTGAGGACTTAAACCAAATGGATCGAACCGGATTTGACAATATTCCATGGATGTAGTCTCGCATCGTGTTTCACTAAGACTACATCAAGTCGTCGTCGCGTGTGCATCTCCACTCACTTTTTCCGGAGAAAAAACGACACTGTGCAGCTTAGACTTTGACATGCATCGTGAGCATATTAGAAAAACCATTCCATTCTAGATGAGGGCAAGAAACACATGGAGTCGAATGGTCCTAGGAACGTCCAATCACGGCAATCACTATCTTCATGAACAAGAAAAATAAATTAAATATATCCAAAGGAATCTTTCATTAAGCTCATTCTAGAATTGCATGATGCCTTGTCTGAAAGTGATTTAAGGGTTGATTTGTTCTATAGCTGTGATAGAACCGTAATTCTATCACGTTGAATTTGTGTTGTTAAGTGTTGCAATTTGTACATTGGTAATCCATATTTTAGAGGTGCAAACCATAATAGTTGGGAGAGATAATTTCTTAAAAAGCTAGTATAAATTGCCATATAATTGTTTTCAAACTATGCTAGCATTTAACCAAGCGAACGACAAGTATTAGAAAAGTGCTTTAAATGAGAAAATAAATAAATATTTGGTCAACGGAATACTTTAGAGACCATCTTCGATGGCATGCTTGTGATCCACTCCATCTAAAAAGCTCCAACGAGATTTTTGCTTGATGTAGCCTTGGAAAATTCATCTCGCACTATGGCAACAAGTAATATCACCGATGGTCCAACTAGACTTGCTCAAATGATGGGCAGATCAAGCCGAAACAGCACCGAATGAGCCAAGAAATAAATATCAGGAAATCTTATCCAATCAGTCCTAAATATATTGTATGACTATTAATTCAATTCTAAAAATTTTCAATTTTGTGCGAAATTCCAATGTAATCTATCTAATCCATATTCCCCAAATTTGCTAAAGAAGTGGCCCTAGTAATTGCCGACAGTCCTACATAGGACACTATCACATTAGCCATTTCCAACAAAAATTGTCTAAGATGACTACATTGCAATTCCATGCAAAGATTTAGGATTAAATTGACAAAATTAGAAAATTTATGACAAATTGGCGTATGTTCAATAGATTTAAGACTAGTTTGGGAATTTTTCCTAAATATTGAGATGACAGAGCTTTGCATAATATATTTAAATAAATAAATAAATAAGTGGACTTCTTCTAATATCAACATTGAAGAAAAAAAATTCCCCTAATTTTGAAGAATATTCTAATTTTTTTTCGAAATTTTTATTCTTTTCTCTCTTTTTTTTTTTCCTAATTTTTTTCTTCTTTTTCTTTCTTTACTTTTTCTTCTTCTTTTCATTTTCTTTTTCTTTTTTCCCTCTATTGGCCATTGTCAAGTCTCATTGATGGTTGGCAAAGGTTGCCACCCTAGCTAGTTTTGGGGGAGGGATGCTTGGGCTTGGATTGGCATGGGCCATCCTCGATAGACAAGAGTCGCCTCGGTCGGCCATTTGCAAGGGTCACCCTCATCAGGCAAGGGCAGCCCACGTAGCCCTCACCTAAGGTCAAAGACCTCTACCAACCATCAACGAGGCTCAATGAAAGCTAGTAATAGGAAAAGGAAGAAAAATAAAAAAAGGAAAATATAGGGAAAAAAGGAAAAACAAAATAAACAAATAAATATTAAAATATTAAAATATTATTAAAAATTGTCAACGTCAACATCGGCCATGCCATATAAGATAATCAATGTCCACGTCAGTAATTTTCGATCAAAATTAACCGAATATACTAAATTAGTAAAACGTGAAAATGTTTAAACTCAATTAGCACAATTAAAAAATTTAGGATGGAATTAGCAAAAGTGCAATAGGTTTAGGATTTTTTAGACAATTTTCCCATGGCTAGAGTATACCAAAATTGTTACAACCACCCATGAGGTAAGAGACATAACTCTTACTAAGTTGTAAATATTAGCCAACCAAGAGATTCTAGATAACAGTTGTCCAAGGTCTCAATTAAGAATGTCAAGAATGATAAAAGTGTATTCTTTAATAATAAAGCAAGGTTAAAGAGTAAGAGGAGAAACGATCGGGCATTATTGATGGAAAATAGAGAAAAGGTCATGGAGACAGACGAAGAGGATCATAAAGAAGCATTCAAGCAGGGGTAGCTCGTAAGAATCAAGGGAGAGATAACAAGAAAGAAGATAAGGATAGCCGGAGGCAAGACAGTCACTACTATATATTTGGCAAATAGGTCACTTTGCCAAGGACTATTAATTCAAACAAGCAGAAGGAAATGTTGTAGCGTCTATAATGAAGGAGCGTAATATTGAAAAAAAGTAGGATTTCCAAGCGTCCATTGCATATAAGGAATAAGAAAAGCTTACAGCCACCTCCATCACCGAGTCAGATGAGCAATGGTCTTCATCACGGTAAGTGATAAAATAATCAATTATGATAATTGGACAGTTGACTCACAGTGCTCAAATTATATGACATGAGATTGACACAAGCTATCCAGCATGCCTAAGTAAACCAGTAGACAAATAGTTGTCCCCACAAGTAAATCAAGGTTGCTAATTACCCCCATTGATGAAATAGTGATGACCCCCTAGTTCAGTCCATTGCAAAATAAATTGCAAAACATGTATCACACGCAAGGCATGAAGAAAAACCAATTATTGGTATCACTATTTATAGACTCGAGAAATACGTGGTGTTTGTACAAACAATGTAAAGATGTACATTTGAACCCACAAATACGTTGGTCATGGAAGAGCATTAAATAAAGTATGTCTAAGTGAGGCCAGCACAGAGCTATACGTGGACAAAACTCGAAAGAGTAGAATGCCTAAAAAAGCTATTTGAAAAATGGAAGATGATGATGGGTTTGGCAAGACCCAGCCGATTGAAGAAGTAAGTGCATAGTCGCTGGGAAAACATAAGGTCTATGGCGAATTGGTGTACGCGCAAGAATTATAGAAGAGCTTTGACCAAGTCAAGAAGAACTTGAAGAGCATATGCCTCAACTTAAGAGATCAACAAAGTGGAGGAAACCAAATCCTAAATATGCAAATGTAGCATCGATCAAGGATGTTGGAGTAATAAAGCAATTTACATATGAGGAAGCCACACATGGGGGCAAAATGGAGGAAGGCTATGGAAGAAGAGTTCCAAAAACCAACTTGACATGATCGCTAGATCCGTATTGAAGAAAAAGATTCACCTTCTCCTTTCTCAAAGAATTCAAGATATTTCTAAGAGGGATGAACCACTAATCTCAAAAATGATAAAGGGTGAACCACTATCCTAGAGTGATATGTGAGGAGCGAACCACTCCCTTCCGAAGGCTATCATTAGCCAAGTGCTTTTATTCGTGTTTGTGTGCAAGAAATTCTCCAAACAAATGTTATAAAGAAAGTGTCTCTAATAAAAGAATGTGTTTTTTTTTTTTTTTTTTTCCAAACAAACTCCCAATCTTTCTCAACATTTGGTACTAGAGCCGCAATTCCGTGCTCAACGATCCCTCTTTGAGTTAGACTCATAAAGATCTTAGTCCCAGATTGAAGAAAGATAGTATAAAGTGGGTTTTTTTTTCTTTTTCATGCTCATGATTCGGTGTCCATCGGATTTAGCCATAGATAAGAGAATAATACCTAATAAATTATATTGCATTAGCCGATAATATAAAGGGTTCGCCAATTAGAGAGATGGATGGATTTCTGTAGCTCGAGGAGTGCGGGCTCTTAAGCAGGAAATTGATCGAAGATGGCCATTTTTACCTTGTTCGGCCCAACCCTTAATTCCAGCCGACGATCTTAATGGACAGAGAATGATTGACAAGCCCGGAAGCTTCACAGCCATGTCGTACAATGAGAGAGGTTTCCATGTTCACTCACTTCATAAGCCAACGATTAATGAAACCGTCGTGTCTCAATTTTTTTTTTTTCCTGGTCGGAAATGAAGAGACTTCATTACTAATTAAGAGTTTGCAACAACATAATAGAAGACTCGGAGCAAAGTAAATTCCAAAACGGTTCGGGGGGATTGGCTAGCCAGTCGTGGGCCAGGCTCTTGTTCCGCTGGGTCTTAGCTAGCCGAGTCGGTGGCCTGGTTCACAAATCTTCTGCGCAAGGGCCACAGAGAGATCAACAAAGCCCAACAGCTTTGGTTTGGCCTCGAATAGAAGATCTGCTTGGCATATGCAAGGATCTTCAATTTGAATCGCAGCATTAGCTATGCGTGCTAGACAAAGAAAGGAGGCAAGAAAAATACTCGGGCTATAATAGCTATCTTTAGCTATTCATAATTATATTTTGCCTTTCATCGTTCTTTTCATAGCAGCCATAGCATCTAGGCAAAAGAGGTGGGAATTCATGGAAAGCCAATGGCGAGATATTGAGATTCATTAGCAAAATTGATTTAATAAAGACGTAGAACTATATAAGTAATTTTTAAATCTGTGGGTCATTTAAGAATCCAATACAGAGAGAGAGGGAAAAAGAGAAGAGAGAGAGAGAGAGGGAGAAAAACTTTTAATTTGAACAATTCCCATCCAAATGGGTTAAGCAAGTCACCAAATAGAATAACTATTAATGAAACAAATTAATGTATACCAAAATCAAACCTATAATTCGACCCAAAAAAAAAAAAATATGAAACCTATATAATTGTGTGCTTTTGTGTAGATGAGTCATCAAAGAATTCCAACCCCATTTGCAAATATGTTGTTGAAATTCGATCTCAATAAAACTGTTGCACTTTAAACAAAATCACAACACATCTCAATGAAGTGTTGACATGGCAATTATATTATATTGATTTGAACACATGGAATGATTAGTTTTAATGTCTATATATTTTATACGGTTGACACCTAAATTTTTGCCAACTTATAGAGTATTCATTTATTTTGCAAAAAAAATCAAATATATATAAAAGTATATATGAAAAGATGCATAAAAATAGGTGAGATAAAAATGAATAAAAAATATATTAAAAAAGAAAAAATGAGTCGAGTGGGCCGGTTAAAAGACCATTATTTTTAATGCTTTCACAGCCCATTCGTTTTTATATCTTTTGCAGCCCATTCCTTTATTTCTTCTTCAGCCATCCATTTTTGTTTCCTCTTTGAGCCCATCAGAACCTTAAATGATGAAAAAGCCCATCCGAGGCTTGAGGAGCATCCTCGCGGGGACAAGGAAGCGGATACTCCCTTTTAATGTGGAAAAAAAAATTCGCCCTCCTTTTTCCGACAAAGAAAAAACGTGGAAAAAATTGTAATATTTTCAAATTCATTGGAATTTTCATTTTTCTTTTCTTTTTTTCCATTGTGCCGGGAGGTTCACCGACAACCCTCTCCGGCCACAAAGGCCTCATCCAAACTAGATGAGTGCCACCTTGCTCGCGATCAGTGACATAGTGATGGCTTTAGGCAAGGGCACAAGCAAGTACTTGCTAGATCTAGGTAAGGACCTCAACAGCCTCATTGGTCACAAGCAAGGGGCCTTTGCGCCCTAGCGCATGGCTGGCAAAGGTCTTAATGGCAAAAAAAAAAATTCAAAAAATAATGATAATTTTTATCTACATAAGTGTTGGCCATATCACGTGGGATTGGTCAATGATTTCAGTTAAAATTAGCTGAAGTACATTAATTGATATTTTATCAAAAGATTTAAGATCAAATTGATCAAATTAAAATATTTAGGATTGAGTTGACAAAAATGTAATACGTTTACAGCTTATTTTGTTCCCCAAAAGATGTTATAAAATTAGGATTTTAAAGATTTGTGATTTTACTGTGGCAAAGTTACCTAGATCTTCTTTTATAAAGTTTCCTGGGCAAATTATCATGCCAAAACTCAACCATATCCACATTCATCATAAATATACCTACCACCACCGACGATAACATAACTCGCATCAAAAGATGGTTGGTTGGGACAAGGTTGAGTTGGCCCTCGTTAGAATATAAATATGGAAAATGGCTTTTTTTTCTTCATGTGCATAAGTAAATCAAACTTGGTCAGGCCTACCTATCTAGGTGAAAATGTGATCGATGAGATTCAGGTAGTCATCATCGACAGCGGACCTAAAATCATTATTTGAGTCCGTCCTTAGCGATGACGGGATGTGCCAACCGTCCCTCCCTCCAACCGCGGCCAGGCTATTTTTATGTTTATTTTTTTCTGTTCTCGGTTACTCAAAAAAAGCAGGCCACGATTTCCTCCGAATCAGAGCTCAAGGGGAAAGTACAACATCCGAGAGATTTGTATCATTTGTAGGGCTCAGCATATTGAACGGCGTGGATTGGGAGTCACTCAGATTCGACCGGACCGGTCAATTTGGTACAATTCCTAAAGGTGTCGATCTAGTTCTCAATTCCATAAAAATGGAACCGGTGGTTTTCAGTCCAATTCTTGTTTCGAGGGAATCAAATCGAATCGAATCGACGAACTGAACCAACACTTTTTTAAAAAATATATATATTTTTTAATTTTTTAAAATGGTGATAAATCCTAAAAATTATAATAATTCTAGTATTTTTAAAAATTTTAATTTTTTTTTTTGCTAAGTGGCCAATTCTATTGAACCAGTCCAATCCCCAGTTCCAAAAGATGGAAACCAGTTCTCCCAGTCCAGTTTATGGCTCCTAAATGGAATCGGATTGGACTGAATCGAAAACTCATCACCCTTAATCATTTGTGAGTAGTTTATGACACGAATTTTGTACACTGCAACACATAGGCCTAAAAATCTACGCTTAATCAATAAAAAGACCAGCAGTTTTAAATATTTTGCCGGAGTCCTACTATTAATTGGAAGCAAAGAATATTGGGTGAAGTCATATTACTTTTCTTGAATAAAAGCTCGTTCTAATGGAGCAAAGAAATACAAGGATAACTTTATTGGTGAAATACATAGGCCTTATTCTTTTGTTCTCATATGTTATTGAAATGGCCTTCCCGAATAGATTCATCACCCTTATTTATGGCAATAACAATTCATCATATCATCATTTGGAAGGATGAAGATCGGCATAATATTGGTCTATCCACCCTTTTATAATCTCGACTTCAGTTTTTCGCTGCTCGACCAACCAATCTGGATCTGAATCTTCAGGCTTGTGAGACTCTGGATATATATCCACACAATGAGAACCTGCAGAGCATATACCCAGTGATTAAAGAATTCAAGATCCACTGCTACTTTTTCTTAACATGCTTCAACATTGTCCTTCTCTTGTGTGATTCACAAGGACGTGAGACGAGTCACAAACAACAAATCAATAGCTCAGTCATGTACCTTGATCCGTAACAACAGCGATGATACTCTCTGAAATGTTTTTCAGGACCCTAAATTTAAAAAAGAGACCAAATTGTTAAGCGTGCTTAAGTAACGTAAAATTTGAATTCTTCGGATGTATGATACAAGCATATAATTTTTTATACCCGGCACCACTCCAGGGATCTCGAAGTCCATTTGAGAAGATAATATTGCTACCAAACCTACGAAGAGTTAGTTCTATATCCTGCAAGAACCGGAAAAAGAAAATGGTAGAGGACGTCAATTGTAATGTTTGCTTTCAATTTAGTGCATGGAAACCAATCTAATTTACTGATAAAAAAAAAAAAAGAGCAAAACATATATTTTGTAAGAGTCACTTGAAATCATACATGGCCACCGTAGTGCGTAGTGATCCAATGCGGGCGAGGCATAACGCCATACTCATAGTAGCATTGTTCCATGAAGAGGTCCAAGAAAAAAGGCGCTGGTGGGAACATAGAATTGTTTGTGATGCCTAGGGGCATTACCATTTCACTGCATCTCTGCAAGCAATTCTCCCTTTTAGTATTGTAAGTTATCTTAGATGCTACACAATTTTTCGAGGAAGATTTCAAGAAAGTGATCGTGCAATCAAAATAGACCCCACTGTGGGCGTGCTTGGATTGGCATGAACATGGACGTAGCATGATGATGTAGAGTATTGTACCTGCCAACTCCAACCACTTGGAGGAACAATTGAGGGACGATTGACATAGCATGTGGAGTTCCCGTAATAGGCGACAACGCCTGCAAATATTTTGTCAAGAATGCCATTCTCAGTAGTATTTGCTCCATCAATGTCTTTGCATATCTGTGTCACAGGATATGTTGGTGGATTATCATTTTGAGCTGCAGCTGTGTACATCACTTTCAAGAAGGACTTCAGCGTAGCCCCACTCTCTAAAAGCCTACACACAAAATAAGCAATGGTTATTCTGTGGTTGATTGTGTCTCCTTGATAAATTAACATTTGGACACATTCTTAAAGACTCAATTCAGCCTTGAAGATCATGAAACTCCACGTCGAACAGAAGAGTGAGCATCGATGAGGTTTCGGATCTCAAAAGGTAAATTGAGTCAATTCAATCCCCTTAAATTGAGAAATTGGATGAAAATAATCTATAAGCACTTGGGTATTAAGACACATAATAGATGACGCATCAAACCACATACCGGCAAGTCTTGAAGATCTTGCTTAATTTTGAAAGGCCATCCGGCTCTTGAGCAACTTTATCGATCTCTGACCAGGAGTTTGCTATAGCTTGGTGGCAAGTCTCGCTAGTTTCCTATGCAAAACGACCATGGTTCAAGACAAATTATGAAAAACGAAGAATAAATATCAAGATCCTAAAGATTATTGAGATGGTATGTTTGGATAACTTTCTCACTTTAGGTATGTTTACTAATAATTAAACCCTTGAATTCTATCGATGCAAAATGGGAAGATAGGGATATTGCATCAATCAATGGATATTCTTTGGATGCTTGAAAAGCACCGCACACTCCATTATTAGAACAAAAAAAAGAAGAAGAAAAATTACGGGTGTAATTACCTTGAAATCCTTGGCGACCACTGAGTAGAATGCATCCTGGGGTGTAATATCTTCAAAATATAGCACTGGAGCAGATGAGGCCAAAGCTCCAAGGGCCACGTGTGGATATTTTAGTCGGAGCCATGAAGCAAGCACTGAAATTGGTATTAACTATTAGAATTCAACAGTATACTTAATGATTTGATATATCTTTTTTTTGTTTTTTTTGTCTAAAAAGGAATTAGCAATAACAACTCGTCACTTTCACATATCATTGGTTTTTTTACATAATCAACAGAGAGCGGATATCAAAACCCGTCAAACTTGGCATGGACCCTTTTTGTATTATTTCTTTCCACCATACAGAAAATTGGATAGAACATGATACCCGTTGCACTTACTTCCTCCATATGATCCTCCCACCACAATAACTGGAGATTTAATCGCATTTCGTTCCCTCTTAACGTGCATAATAATGGCTACATAATCAGCCAAAGCTTGGGCCGAGCTAAAATATCCGCGGATATCTGCATCCTCGAGAGCTTCTTCGAAGCTCATCCCAAGTGGAATTGACTGACCATAATACCGGTGCTGGCAAGAAAAATTCCACAAGAAAAGAAGAATTTAATTACGTGGTTGGAAGCGGAAATTAAACAGAAAAAACATCCATGCATGGGCCCGCAAAAGAAAAATGGTAGAAGTCAAATGTGCTACCTCAATATAAACTAACAAAGCTTGGAATTGAGCTGCGTTATCTCTCAGAAACCCGATATAAGTCGGGGGTCCATCGAGTTTCGATTCGGCACCAAGGTAAACGAAGATTGGCGCACTAGAATCCGCGCAAAAAAATGGCGCCGCAAAAAATGGCGCACTAGAATGCGCGCCGCCCCAGAATCTGGAGTCGATAAAGTATCTCTGTTTGAAGGTGGCGTAGCTCTGGGGTCTGTAGTTGAAATGATCGAGCGTTTGGTCGAAGAAGAAAGTTTCGAAATCGTCTGTTATGGATGCTGAAACTGCACGTTCCGGATCTTGGTGGAAGTCCTCACGTTCTAGAGTCAGGGCCGGAATGTAAAGTTTCTGTCCATAAATCGAAGTTATGGATAAAATGAAGGAGATGATGAAAGAGAGCCGAGAAGCAGTCATGGTGTGCAGTGTGGACAGGAAGTATGCTTTAGGAAGATTTCCAAACATACGGCGGGACGATGAATTGGCTAATCCCAAGGCGGAGGGTTGAGAAAGGAGACACCTTCACAAGCATATATATATAGGCATATAACGTCCTGGGCCATGATTTGAAGTGAATCGAGTTCAAAAATACACATGTTATATGGGAATTCACTTGATCTTAATCGTTAAACCATATGAATCTTACACGAAACCCACTTGATGTAACACCTATTATGCTCTAGACTTATTTCAATTATAAAATCAAGTCAATTAAGTTTATTCCGCCAAAAGAAAATAATGGTGGTATAATTTTTTTTATTGTTAGTTTATGCTCTGTAGACATATTCCAGCAGAAAGTGTATAATGTATTAACGTAAGTAATCAACACTCTCGAGGTCACCAAATATTCAAGAAACTCTTGATAAAGAGGACTAGCTCAAGACAAAGTAAAACACAAGCCGACATTCCTTGAGCTTATTTACCTCATCTGATTAAGGATACTCACTTTTTTACACCCAAAAAAAAACACACACACACACACACACACACACACACACAAAAGCCGGCATATGCTCCGTCTGAATTCGGAAAAGAAAATTCAATAACCTTTTTATTTTATCGATTTCCCATCGTAGGCTTTAATAAGGACAAGGACAATTGAAATTTTTTTTTCGTTTAATTTTGTGGAATTTAGCTTCCACCGACTGGCTCAACACGATGGAGCGTTTTTCTCATGTCGCTAAGGGAAAACACGAGGGACGTCAACATTTAAAAGGGTCAATGTTGATCTTCCAAAGATTATTGTGTACTTAGGTTCCATTTCTAATTTAAATGGCACCGAAGGGTCCACATTTTCTAGATGAATCCTCATAATAATTGACCCATATGTCAATTTCACGTTGTGGGCTTCAATAAGGACAGGGACAATTCACTTTTGTTAATTTCATTGAATTGATCTTCCACCAACCGGCTCAACACGGTCGAGTGTTTTACTTACATTGCTTTGCAAAACATGATGGATGTTGACATTTGGGGTGTGTTTATAATGAAGGAAATATTTGTTATGAAGTTTTTATTTATTTTATGGTTTAAAGAAAGTGATTTCATTCTTATCGGAAGGGGTGTTGTTTTTCTTCTTGTTGTTTTCAGTTCATGAAGAACATTTTCCATTTAGTTTTTCATCATCAAAGTACCGAAAAGTTGGAAAATAATTTTCCAGAAATAGTTTTTCTTTAAACCAATAGATCCATAAATGTTGTTTACACATTTTTCACTTTTTACTTTTCATTCTTTCCATGATTATTTTAAATGCTCTTCTTTTTGCCATCATTGACCTTCAAAAGTTCATAATTTAACATATTTCTTGTCCTGCATTTGAACATTTCTCTTCTGTATCTTGAATCCACATGGACACGCGTCCTCTTTAAAATTAATCGCGACTTTTTCTCTTTTTTAAGAATTTTTTTCTTTGTTAAGAATTTTGAATGATTATTATTTATTTATATTTTCATTCCGTTTGGGTCACGGCGTCTGGGGTACCAAAAGGCATACTCTCCAATAGTTGACCATAAAACGGTCCAAATTTCTTCATAAAGTCGAGTTCATCATAGGTCTTCAGGAGGCCTTTAGATTAGTGGACGTTCGTACACCAGGCTAGCCCCGCGAGATCGTGGAGGGCATAATTGCAAAAAGTATAAAGGGGTCTCGCAGTGGCAGAAGCCATTATTGGGTTCGCGGATATGTTCGGAAGCACTGAAGCAGTGGACCTGCTCGAAATGATCATTACATTCTATGGTAAATTATTTAATTTGATGGACCTTGTATAATGGATTTATCCTAAGAGCACGACCCATGACGCAACTTTTTCGTTGCTCATAAAATTTTAAATGCAATGAAATGTATAGCTTACGTGAGACTCGCCAGATCCAACAATTCAAATGCAATGATCAGTATATTCAAATGGACATATTCACGTATTTTTGTGTTCACAGAGATCTTTCATTGAAAGGGAAATTGTCCAATCAACTCTATATGTTTTCCATCGTCGCTGTTGATGCTTGCCTCATTCCAATGGGAGAATCATTGCATTTACAATCAACTTTTCTTTTTGCTACGGCCAGATTTTTGGGTCAATGTTGATCTTCCAAAGATTATTTTGTACTAAGTTCAATTTCTAATTCAAATCATGTCGAAGGGTCAACATCTTCTAGATGAGAATCCCTCGTTTTTTTGTTTCCAATCCAACTACTACCTATTTTGTCCAAAATGAGAAAATGCGTACTTCCTTGGAAAGAATCGACCTGCGAGGAAACTTCATCAAAAGTTTATAGCCTCATTCAAATTGATGTGAAATATACATATAGCGATTCAAGGCCCACATCGATTGGGACAAGCCTTATCATTTTTATTTTCTTAATCAGAAACAAGACTCATTGACTAACTCATAAGTTAACACTCGCTCTAAAATGATCAATCGCTCGTGTGATTATTTAGAGAACTCATTTTAAATGCTAGGTGGACTAGACCAGGTTATTATAAATGGTACTGGACAAGATCCCCTTCAACGGATGTGTGGTTTGTGGGTGGACTAAACCCATACCCAACCTTACAAGGGTGGGGAGTTATCGTTGCTATGAGAGGACTCGAACAAAGTACGACTCTTAACATTTTCAAGTGATTCCAAAGTAAACATTGTTATGACTAAAACTATCACCTAGATGGGTGAATAGGTGATTGCGCATAAATGAAAAAATTTAAATAATTATTGCAACAAGACAATAAATAGATCTTACTAGTGTACAATTCTACCACAATAAATAAAAAGAGTAAAGGGCAAAGGATTGCACACTCAAGATTATAGTGGTTTGGTTTTTGCAAGCCTATGTCCATTATCCCACGCTACAGCCTATTGGCTGGAATATACTAGTAACAATCAATTAGATGTTACAAGTCCTGAGCTACAAGCACTTAAGTTTGTGTGAACAACTCCTCACACTCTCAACTTCTAAAGGGTAACACAATATCGCTACGCAAAGACAAATATATGAGATTAAAAAAAAAAAACACTATTCAAACTCTCGGAATGAAGAGTTTCAAATCTTGTGAATGTGCATTCTGATTCTTCAGCTTCCAAATCTCTGATATTCCTCATAGTCTAAGCTGTCCGTTGGACATATCTCCAAAAGGATCATCCAACCAATCTACCAGTTGGCCTTGGATCTAGTTGAGAAAATTCGATTGCCAGAATCACTGAGAGTAAGGCTTCCCATATTTTTCGTAGCCCATACAGCAGCTCGGATTTTCAAAAATTTGAGTATTTATGAATGGAAAGAATGTTTCGCCTCTAAAAAGAAATTTTAGGAAAGTTGAATCTCTAAAAAATATTAGTAAGACTTTCTCTTTGAAACTCTTTATAAGTATGGTAGAAATCCAACCAATTATCATTAGCCGTTGCATGAGGATGTTTATCTCCTTCCTAGCCATTTGACAAAATGTATAAGGAATGAAGAATAAACCACGACTCTTGTGACATCCTGAAATTCGACCCTGCTTTCGATAAAGTGAAATGGGCATATCGTCGACGTGCTTATGGTCATTTTTCTCTAAACTGATCACTCACGAGTTAACTAACCTATTGGGTGAAGCCATTAAGGGATGTATCTGCAGTAAAATCCCTGAAAGCTACTCAATTGGTTGGATCGGACTAAATCGCATTTGATTGATTCTAACCATGAAATTTAATTTGGTTTCGGGAATCAAATATTCGAGCGTGTCACAATTCATTTTCAGGATCCTGTCTCATCATCCGTCAAATTATTGACGAGTCCGAAATTTCAATAAAAAAATTATCGGAGGAAAAATTGAAGACCGAAAGAAAATTAAAAAAAAAAAAGAGAAAATAAAATAAAATAAGTAATATTATTTACTTTTTTTTTTTCTCTTTCTCTCCCTTCTCTTTCTTTTTCCTCTCTTCTCTCTCCTCTCCCTTTTCCCCCTTCGTACGAGAGCCCCCCCACCACCTGCCCTCTCTCTCTCTTTCTTTTTCCCTCTTTGACTAGTCAACCCTTATCTCTCTCCTTCTCCTTCTCTCTCATCCCTCCTTCTCTCTCGACACCCTCTCCCTCGTCTCTGTTAAAAACCGAAGACAGAAAACGAAGCTCGAGCGGAAGTTGGAGGCGCACGAAGACAGCAGCCGCCGCCCGCCGCGCCACACCTGAGCCGACCGCCCGCACGCCAATCGCTCGCCACCGTCCCCGCCATCCGCGCACATCCCCGCATCCGTCGCTTGCTGCTGTCCCTTCCCCGTGCGATTCCAACCTCTCGCCCAACCCCGTTCCGCACCGTCCGACCACCTCCGCCCACCGCCCGCTCCGCCCGGGCGTCCCTAGCGTCCCCCTCACCCTCCGTGGGCCTCCCTCGCCGTTTTGGCCGCCAAATCAGCTCTGACCAGCCAAAGGCAAAAACCCACTCGTGGGTTTCCACCCCTCTTCAGGCTCGTTTTGGCTGTTTCCGGCCCCGAACCCGAGGCCCGCTTTGGAGTTTGTTATTCCTCGTGTCGCCCCCGTCGGATTGATCCGTATTGCGCGCGATTCGGTGAATAATCTCACTAATTCCTTATTAATTGGCTAATTATGCTTAAGGGTGGTTTAGTTTTAATTAATTATGTTTTAGTGGTTAGATTAGAATGGATTAGCGTTTATTAGTCAATTGAGATGTGAATTAGACAAATTGAATGTGTATTTAGTAAGTAGACATGATCTACTATTTATTGAGGGTAGCCCGGGATTTTTCCCGACCCTAATCGGGCTTCAATTAGGCTTTTCGGGCCTAAGTGAAATTTTTGGTATTTAAATATTAATTTTTGGAATTAAATTAAATAATTATTTATTTTCCAAAAATTCAACTGGGATGGCCCGAGACTGGAATTTTATGCTGGTGACCATAGTGAAGTCCGTTTATTTAATTGAGCTTTATTTTGTGCTAAATTGAATTTTTAATATTTATTAATTAATTTTTGAAATTAATTAATTAATTAATTATTTATTTTTCGGAAATTAAGATTTAGATGGCCGACGACCGAAATCTCGTGCTGATCGTCATGGCGTAGTCCATTTATTTAATTGAGCTGCAATTTGTATGAAATTTATTTAATTATGAATTTTTAGGAATTATTCATATTGACTTGATTGTTAATTATTTGGTTGAGAAATCGTTAGGGATTGGTCATCACCTGAAAGGAAATATGTGAGCTCAGTGAATTGGGATATCACTTGGAGAATGCACGTGAATTCAGTGGTTGAATATGTCATTTTGGCGAAGAGGTCGCCTAAGAGAATGCACGTGGCTCGGAGACTCGGTATGTCATCATGGAAAATGCACGTGGCTCGGTGACAAAGTTTGACATCTAAAAGGGCACGTGGCTCGGTGAATTGATGTATCACTTTGGTGAGTTGGCACCTAAGAGAAGGCACATGGGCCCAGGCATCATAAAAAGGACACGTGGCACGGTGATCTGATGCGTTACTTAGGCGATTGAGTGCCTTAGAGAATGCACGTGGGTCCAGTGTTCGGAAATAGCATCTAAAAGGGCACGTGGCTCAGTGACTTTATGTACCACCTTGGTGAAGAGGTCGCCTTAGAGAATGCACGTGGGCCCAAGGTTTGAGGCACGTGGCTCGGAGACTTGGGATGTCGTCCTGGAGAATGCATGTGGCCTAGCTTTTAGATACTCCTCCATGGAGAATGATTTGTGTGATATGTAATCGATTGGTTCGATTTGTTTGGAGTAAATTGGTGCCTATTGTGAATTGTACTGACTTGCAGGTGGGATCTGAGACCAAGATAAGTCCTCTGAACTATGCGTGTTTTGGCAGCCTATAATATAATGGTTTACTAATCGGGCCTTAGTGGGGTAGAACTCGCTGAGACGTAGTCTCATCCCGGTTTGGGGAAAACATTTCAGGACCCCGATGAGGAGCTGAGGAGGAGGAATCTGAGAAAGAGAACTCTGAGGTGAAACCTGAGGAGAAGAATTTTGGAAGAAGAAGATAATCCCGAGAGGGGCCTTGAGTACGACTCGGATTGATTGAGATTCCATCTTCTTTTGTGAACTCCATTTTGATCTGAATAGAGTTTAGAGTAAAAAGTTGTGAAGTGCTCTGGTTTGTGTTTTGTATAAAAGTTTGGTTATATGTTTCAATATGAAAAATATGGCCCTGCTTTTCTATCCCATTGATTTATTGTCTGAGGATTTATAACTGCTTCCGCATGTGCTTAATAAATGAAAGGGTCGGCGATACATAATCCTGGGATATCGCAATATAAAATCGACCAAATAAAAAGGATGTGTGCGTACCCGAGAATCAGGGCGTGACAACTCTGATTATGATTGAAATCATCTAATCCTATTCCATCAAACTTTCCACTTGAAAAAACTTTTTACTAGAAATAAAGTCTCTAAGTTTTTTCAGTCATCAAAATCACTTAGGAAATGTTTTTTCAACAAACACCTCTCTCAAATGATCACCATCTTGTGTAATTATTCAATATATTTCTTGTGAGGACTTAAATCAAATGGATCGAGCCGGATTTGACAATATTCCATGGATGTAGTCTCGCATGTTTCACTATGACTACATCAACTTGTCGTTGCGTGCATCTCCACTCACTTTTTTCCGGAGAAAAAACCACACTGGGTAGCTTAGACTTTGTCATGCATCGTGAGCATATTAGAAAAATCATTCCATTCTAGATGAGGGCAAGAAACACATGGAGTCGAATGGTCCTAGGAACGTCCAATCACGGCAATTTAAGGTCATCACTATCTTCATGAACAAGAAAAATAAATTAAATATATCCAAAGGAATCTTTTGCCAAGCTCATTCTAGAATTGCATGATGCCTTGTCTGAAAGTGATTTAAGGGTTGATTTGTTCTATAGCTGTGATAGAACCGTAACTCTATCACGTTGAATTTGTGTTGTTAAGTGTTGCAATTTGTACATTGGTAATCCATATTTTAGAGGTGCAAACCATAAAAGTTGGGAGAGATAATTTCTTAAAAGCTAGTATAAATTGCCATATATTTGTTTTCAAACTATGCTAGCCTTTAACCAAGCGAACGACAAGTATTAGAAAAGTGCTTTAAATGAGAAAATAAATAAAAATTTGGTCAATGGAATACTTTAGAGACCATTTTCGATGGCATGCTTGTGATCCACTCCATCTAAAAAGCTCCAACAAGATTTTAGCTTGAGGTAGCCTTGGAAAATTCATCTCGAACTATGGCAACAAGTAATATCACCGATGGTCCAACTAGACTTGCTCAAATGATGGGCAAATCAAGCCGAAACAGCACCGAATGAGACAAGAAATAAATATCAGGAAATCTTATCCAATCAGTCATAAATATATTGTACGAATATTAATTCAATTTTGTGTGAAATTCCAATGTAATCTATCTAGTCGATATTCCCCGAAATTTGCTAAAGTAGTGGCCCTAGTAATTGCCAATAGTCCTACATAGGACACTGTCACATTAGTCATTTCCAACAAAAATTGTCTCGAGATGACTACAATGCAATTCCATGCAAAGATTTAGGATTAAATTGACAAAACTATAAAATTTATGACAAATTGGCATACGTTCAATAGATTTAAGACTAGTTTAGGAATTTTTCCTAAATATTGAGATGACAGAGCTTTGCAAAATATATTTAAAAAAAAAAAAAAAAAGTGGACTTCTTCTAATATCACAATTGAAGAAAAAAATTCCCTAATTTTGAAGAATATTTTAATTTTTTTGGAAATTTTTATTCTTTTCTCTCTTTTTTTCCTAATTTTATTTTCTTCTTTTTTCTTTCTTTAATTTTTCTTTCTCTTCTTTTCATTTTTTTCTCTTTTTCCCTCTATTGGCCATTGTCAAGTCTCATTGATGGTTGGCACAGGTTGCCACCCTAGCCAGTTTTGGGGAAGGGATGCTTGGGCTTGGCTTGGCATGGGCCATCCTCGATAGACAAGAGTCGCCTCGGTTGGCCATTTGCAAGGGTCACCCTCATCAAGCGAGGGCAACCCATGCAGCCCTCACCTAAGGTCAAAGACCTCCACCGACCATCAACGAGGCTCAACAAAGGCTAGTAACAAGAAAAGAAAGAAAAAAAAAAAAAGGAAAATATAGGGAAAAAAAGGAAAAACAAAATAAACAAATAAATAACATTAAAATATTATTAAAAATTGTTAACGTCAACATTAGCCATGCCACATAAGATAATCGGTGTCCATGTCAGTAATTTTTTATCAAAATTAACCAAATATACTAAATCAGTAAAACGTGAAAATGTTTAATCTCAATTAGCACAATTAAAAAATTTAGGATGGAATTAGTAAAAGTGCAATAGATTTAGGATTTTTTAGACAATTTCCCCATGGCTAGAGTATACCGAAATTGTTACAATCACCCATGGATAGGTAAGAGACATAACTCTTACTAAGTTTTAAATATTAGCCAACCAAGAGATTCTAGATAACAGTTGTCTAAGTTCTCAATTAAGAATGTCAAGAATGATAAAAGTGTACTCTTTAATAATAAAGCAAGGTTCAAGAGTAAGAGGAGAAAAGATCGGGCATTATTGATGGAAAATAGAGAAAAGGTCATGGAGACAGACAAAGAGGACCATAAAGAAGCATTCAAGCAGGGGTAGCTCGTAGGGATCAAGGGAGAGATAACAAAAAAGAAGATAAGGATAGCCGGAGGCAAGACAGTCACTACTATATATTTGGCAAATAGGTCACTTTGCCAAGGACTATTAATTCAAACAAGCAGAAGGAAATGTTGTAGCATCTATAATGAAGGAGAGTAATATTGAAAAAAAGTAGGATTTCCAAGCATCCATTGCATTAAAGGAATAAGAAAAGCTTACAGCCACCTCCATCACCGAGTCGATGAACAATGGTCTTCATCACGGTAAGTGATAAAATAATCAATTATGATAATTGGACAGTTGACTCACGGTGCTCAAATTATGTGACATGAGATTGACACAAGCTATCCAGCATGCCTAAGTAAACCGGTAGACAAATAATTGTCCCCACAAGTAAATCAAGGTTGCTAATTACCCCCAATTGATCAAATAGTGATGACACCCTAGTTCAGTCCATTGCAAATTAAATTGCAAAACGTGTATCACACGCGAGGCATGAAGAAAAACCAATTATTGGTATCACTATTTACAGACTCGAGAAATACAAGGTGTTTGTACAAACAATGTAAAGATGTACATTTGAACCCACAAATACGCTGATCATGGAAGGGCATCAAATAAAGTATGTCTAAGTGAGGCCAGCACAGAGCTATACGTGGACAAAACTCGAAAGAGTAGACTGCCTAAAGAAGCTATGGAAAAAATGGAAGATGATAATGTGTTTGGCAAGACCCAGCCGATTGAAGAAGTAAGTGTATAATCGCTGGGAACACAAAGTGGAGGAAACCAAATTAGGAAGAGCTTTGACCAAGTCAAGAAGAAGTTGAAGAGCATATGCCTCAACTCAAGAGATCAACAAAGGGGAGGAAACCAAATCCTAAATATGCAAATGTAGCATCGATCAAGGATGTTGGAGTAGTAAAGCAATTTACATATGAGAAAGCCACACATGAGGGCAAAATGGAGGAAGGCTATGGAAGAAGAGTTCCAAAAACCAACTTGACATGATCGCTAGATTTGTATTGAAGAAAAAGATTCACCTTCTCCCTTCTTAAAGAATTCAAGATTTTCTAAGAGGGATGAACCACTAATCTCAAAAATGATATAGGGTGCGTTTGGAAGTGGCTTTGAGAAGCCATTTTGAACCCCCAAAGATCCTTGAGCCAATTTAGGGGTGTTAGGTAAAAATTTCAAACCCCATTTGGAAAATGCCAGCCTTCACGAGGCTAAAAGCCCAAGGCAGGTTAGGGGCCATCTTGGGCTTTTAGCCTTCTCAGCATGCTGAGCTAAGGTGGTAAATAAATTAAAAAAAAAATCTTCTCAAATTATCCTCGTTGGTTTTTCGTTTTTCCGATTTTGCCTTCAAATTCATCTTCTTCTTCTCCTCCTCCATGAGCAGTCCACTGGCTAAGGGCAAGCAGTCGTCAACCACCGTCGCGCCCGCTGCACCATGACCTTCATGCGAAGGTCGCTGGGGTCGCGCGACCCATCTGGTCGCAAATCTGGTCACAACTAGATGTGGTTGCTGTGGGGGTTGCACGACCGCCATGCCATCTAGGTCGCCGACCTCGCCACGACCCAAATTTGGGGTGGCAAGGTCACGGGAGGACCTCGCTGCCCCCAAATCTAGGTTGTGACGACTTCATGTGACCTCACCACCCCCAAATTTGGGTCGCGGCAAGGTCGCATGACCTCGTCACCCCAAATTTGGGTCGCAGCAAGGTCACCCAACCCCATGCAGCCTTCGTTGGTGGTCTTCGGGGGTCAGTCAACCCCGGGCAGCCCTCCCCAGTCGTCTCCAAGGTTGCCTGAGTTAGATGTCGACCGTTGTCAACAACTTTCGATCATCGGTGGCCATTGCCCTTGTTGGCCAAATTTTTTTTTTTAATTTTCTTTTGATAATTTTTTTTTTTAATCACAAAAGTCATTTGTAACTATAATCTCTCCAAACACTATTTTACTTAAAGGTACTTCACAATGAACTTTCATGTTACAATTTAACAAACATAATTTGCATTCTAAAAATGAATTTTCATATTACAATTTAACAAACATAATTTGCATTCTAAAAAGCCTCTTCAACCTAAAGTCATTTGCATTTTCTCAATAGCTTTCCCCAAAAGTCCCACCAAACGCACCCATAAAGAGTGAACCACTATCCTAAAGTGATATGTGGGGAGCGAACCACTCCCTTGCGAAGGCTATCATAAGCCAAGTGCTTTTATTCATGTTTGTGCACAAGAAATTCTCTGAACAAATGTTATAAAGAGAGTGCCTCTAATAAAAGAATGTGTTTTCATTTTTTCAAACAAACTCCCAATCTTTCTCAACATTTGGTACTAGAGCCGTAATTCTATGCTCAACAATCCCTCTTTGAGTTATAGATTCATAAAGATCTTAGTCCCAGATTGAAGAAAGATAGTATAACGTGGGTTTTTTTTTTATGCTTATGGTTTGGTGTCCATCGGATTTAGCCATAGATAAGAGAATAATACCTAATAAATTATATTGCATTATCCGATAATATAAAGGGTTCGCTAATTAGAGATGGATGGATTTCTGTAGCTCGAGAAGTGCGGGCTCTTAAGCAGGAAATTGATCGAAGATGGCCATTTTTACCGCGTTCGGCCCAACCCTTAATTCCAGCCGACGATCTTAATGGACAGAGAATGATTGACAAGCCCAGAAGCTTCATAGTCATGTCGTACAATGAGAGAGGTTTCCACGTTCACTCACTTCGTAAGCCAACGATTAATGAAACCATCGTGTCTCAATTTTATTTTATTTTTTCTGGTTGGAAATAAAGAGACTTCATTACTAATGAAGAGTTTGCAACAACATAATAGAAGACTCGGAGCAAAGTAAACTCCAAAACGGTTCGGGGATTGGCCAGCCCGTGGGCCAGGCTCTTGTTCCGCTGGGTCTTAGCTAGCCGAGTCGGCGGCCTAATTCACAAATCTTCTGCAGTGGACCACAGAGAGATCAACAAAGCCCAGCAGCTTTGGTTTGGCCTCAGATAGAGGAAGATCTGCTTCGCGCGTGCAAGTGTCTTCAATTTGAATTGCAGCATTAGCTATGCGTGCTAGACAAAGAAAGGAGACGAGAAAAATACTGGGGCTATAATAGCTATCTTTAGCTATTCATAATTATATTTTGCCTTTCATCGTTCTTTTCATAGCAGCCACAGCATCTAGGCAAAAGAGGTGGCAATTCATGGAAAGCCAATGGCAGAGATACTGAAATTCATTAGCAAAATTGATTTAATAAAGACATAGAACTATATAAGTAATTTTTAAGTTTGTGGGTCATTTAAGAATTCAATATAGAGAGAGAGGAAAAAAAAAAAACAAAGAGAGAGAGAAAAAACTTCCGTACGTTAATTTGAACAATTCCCATCCAAATGGGTTAAGCAAGTCACCGCATAGAATAACTATTAATGACACAAATTAATGTATACCAAACTCAAAACTATATTTCGACCCAAAAAAAAAAAAAAAAAAAAACTGAAACCTATATAATTGTGTTCTTTCGCGTAGATGAGTCATCAAAGAATTCCGACCCCATTTGCAAATATGTTGTTGAAATTCAATCTCAATTAAACTTATGCACTTTAAACAAAATCACAACACATCTCAATGAAGTGTTGACATGGCAATTATATGATATTGATTTGAACACATGGAATGATTAGTTTTAATGTCTATATATTTTATATGGTTGACACCTAAATTTTTGCCGACTTTTAGGGTATTCGTTTATTTTGCAAAAATTTCAAATATATATAAAAGTATATATGAAATGATGCATAAAAATAGGTGAGATAAAAATTAAAAAAAAAATTAAAAAGAGTCAAGTGGGCCGGTTTAAAGCCCATTATTTTTAATGCTTTCACAGCCCATTCGTTTTTATATCTTTTGCAGCCCATTCCTTTATTTCTTCTTCAGCCATCCATTTTTTGTTTCCTCTTTGAGCCCATCAGAACCTTAAATGATGAAAAAGCCCATCCGAGGCTTGAGGAGCATCCTCGCGGGGACAAGGAAGCGGATACTCCCTTTTAATGTGGAAAAAAATTCGCCCTCCTTTTTCCGACAAAGAAAACGTGGAAAAAATTGTAATATTTTCAAATTCATTGGAATTTTCATTTTTCTTTTCTTTTTTTCCATTGTGCCGGGAGGTTCACTGACAACCCTCTCCGGCCACAAAGGCCTCACCCAAACTAGATGAGGGCCACCTCGCCTGCGATCAGCGACATAGTGATGGCCTTGGGCAAGGGCACAAGCAAGTGCTTGCTAGATCTAGGTAAGGACCTCCACAGCCTTGTTGGCTGCAAGCAGGGGCCTATGCGCCCTAGCGCATGGCCGGCAATGGTCGCAATGGCAAAAAATAAAAAAATAATTCAAAAAATAATGATAAATTTTATCTACGTAAGCATTGGCCATATCACGTGGGATTGGTCAGTGATTTCAATTAAAATTGGTTGAAGTACCTTAATTGGTAAATTATCAAAAGATTTAATATCAAATTGGTCAAATTAAAAGATTTAGGTTTGAGTTGACACAAGTGTGATAAGTTTACAACTTATTTTGCTCCCCAAAAGATGTTATAAAACTAGGATTTTAAAGATTAGTGATTTTACTGTGCCAAAGTTACCTAGATCTTCTTTTATAAAGTTTCCTAGGGAAATTATCATGCCAAAACTCAGCTATATCCACATTAATCATAAATATACCTACCACCACCAACGATAATGTAACTCACATTGAAAGATGGTTGGTTGTGACAAGGTTGAGTTGGCCCTCGTTAGAATATAAACATGGAACATGGCTTTTTTTTCTTCATGTGCATAAGTAAGTCAAACTTGGTCAGGCCTACCTATCTCGATGAAAATGTGATCGATGAGATTCAGATAGTCATCATCGACGGTGGACCTAAAATCATTATTTGAGTCCGTACTTAGGGATGACGGGATGTGCCAACCGTCCCTCCCTCCAACCGCGGCCAGGCCAATTTTTATTTTTTTATTTTTTTCTGTTCACGGTTACTCAAAAGCAGGCCACGATTTCCTCCAAGTCAGAGCTCGAGAGGAAAGTACAACATCCGAGAGATTTGTATCATTTGTAGGGCTGAGCATATTGAAAGGCACGGATCGGGAGTCACTCAGACTGGACCGGATCGGTCAATTTGGTACGCTTACTAAAAGTGTCGGTCTAGTTCCCAATTCCATAAAAATGGAACCAGTGGTTTTCAGTCCGATTCTCGATTCCGAGAGAATCGAATTGACAAACCGAACCGACACTTTTTTAAAATATAAATATTTAATTTTTAAAAGCGATAAATCCTAAAATTGTAATAATTCTAGTATTTTTTTTTTTTTTTAATTTTTTTGGCTAAGTGGCCAATTCTATTGAACTGGTCCAATTCCTAGTTCCAAAAGATGGAAATCAGTCCTCCCGGTCCAGTTTATGGCTTCTAAGTGGAATTGAATTGGACCGGACTAGAAACCGATCACCCTTAATCATTTGTGAGTAGTTTATGACATGAATTTTGTACACTACAACGCATAGGCTTGAAAATCTACGCTTAATCAATAAAAAGGACCAGTAGTTTTAAATGTTTTGCCGGAGTCCTACAATTAATTGGAAGCAAAGAATATTGGGTGAAGTCATATTACTTTTCTTGAATAAAAGCTCGTTCTAATGGAGCAAAGAAATACAAGGATAACTTTATTGGTGAAATACGTAGGCCTTATTCTTTTGTTCTCATATGTTATTGAAATGGCCTTCCCGAATAGATTCATCACCCTTATTTATGGCAATAACAATTCATCATATCATCATTTGGAAGCAGGAAGATCGGCATAATATTGGGCTGTCCACCCTTTTATAATCTCAACTTCAGTTTTTCGCTGCATGATCAACCAATCTGGATCGGTTTGATTCTCTGCATATATATCCACACAATGAGAACCTGCAGAGCATATACCCAGTGATTAAAGAATTCAAGATCCACTGCTACTTTTTCGTAACATGCTTCAACGTTGTCCTTCTCGTGTGTGATTCACAAGGACGTGAGACGAGTCACAAACAACAAATCAATAGCTCAGTTATGTACCTTGATCTGTAATAACAGCGATGATACTCTCTGAAATGTTTTTCAGGACCCTAAATTTAAAAAAGAGACCAAATTGTTAAGCATTATTAAGTAACGTAAAATTTGAATTCTTAGGATGTATGATACAAGCATATAATTTTTTATACCCGGCACCACTCCAGGGATCTCGAAGTCCATTTGAGAAGATAATATTGCTACCAAACCTACGAAGAATTAGTTCTATATCCTGCAAGAACCGGGGGAAAAAATGGTAGAGGACGTCAATGGTAATGTTTGCTTTCAATTTAGTGCATGGAACCAATCTAATTTACTGATAAAAAAAAAAGAGCCAAACATATATTTTGTAAGAGTCACTTGAAATCATACATGGCCACCGTAATGCGTAGTGACGCAATGCGGGCGAGGCACAACGTCATACTTGCAGCGGCATTGTTCCATGAAGTCGTCCAAGACAAAAGGTGCTGGTTGGAACATAGAAATTTTTGTGATGCCTAGGGGCATTACCATTTCACTGCATCTCTGCAAGCAATTCTCCCTTTTAGTATTGTAAGTTATCTTAGATGCTACACAATTTTTCGAGGAAGATTTCAAGAAAGGGATCGTGCAATTAAAATAGACCCCATTGTGGGCGTGCTTGGATTGGCATGAACATGGACGTAGCATGATGATGTAAAGTATTGTACCTGCCAACTCCAACCAGATGGAGTAACAGGTAAGGGAGGATTGACATAGCATGTGGAGTTCCAATAATAGGCGACAACGCCTGCAAATATTTTGCCAAGAATGTCATTCTCAGTAGTATTTGCTCCATCAATGCCTTTGCATATCAGTCTCACAGGATATGTTGGTGGATTATCATGTTGAGCTGCCTTCGCGTACAACCCTTTCAAGAAGGACTTCATCGTAGCCCCACTCTCTAAAGGCCTACTCACAAAATAAGCAATGGTTATTCTGTGGTTGATTGTGTCTCCTTGATAAATTAACATTTAGACACATTCTTAAAGACTCAATTCAGCCTTGAAGATCATGAAACTCCACGTTGAACAGAAGAGTGAGTGTCAATGAGGTTCCAGATCTCAAAAGGTAAATTGAGTCAATTCAACCCCCTTAAATTGAGAAATTGGATGGGAATAATCTATAAGCAATTGGGTATTAAGACACATAATAGATGACGCATCAGACCACATACCGGCAAGTATTGAAGATCTTGCTTAAGTTTGAAAGGCCATCCAGCTCTTTAGCAACTCTATCGATCTCTGACCAGGAGTTTGCTATAGCTTGGTGGCAAGTCTCACTGGTTTCCCATGCAAAACGACCATGGTTCAAGACAAATGATGAAAAACAAAGAATAGATATCAAGATCCTAAAGATTATTGAGATGGTAAGTTTGGATAACTTTCTCACTTTAGGTATGTTTACTAATAACTAAACCCTTGAATTCTATCGATGCCATCCCCTAGGAGCAAGAATACGGGTACTCATGTACTTACCTTGTGTGCGCAAAATGGGAAGATAGGGATATTGCATCAATCAATGGATATTCTTTGGATGCTTGAAAAGCACCGCACACTCCATTATTAGAACAAAAAAAGAAGAAGAGAAACGGGTGTAATTACCTTGAAATCCTTGGCGACCACTGAATAGTATGCATCCTGGGGTGTAATATCTTCAAAATATAGCACTGGAGCTGATGAGGCCAAAGCTCCAAGGGCCACGTGTGGATATTTTAGTCGGAGCCATGAAGCAAGCACTGAAATTTGTATTAACTATTAGAATTCAATAATATATATATAATGATTTGATATATCTTTTTTTGTCTAAAAAAGGAATTAGCATTTTTGTTGAAAATAAATCACAATAACAACTCGTCACTTTCACATATCATTGGTTTTTGACATAATCAACAGAGAACGGATATCAAAACCCGTCAAACTTGGCATGGACCCTTTTTGTATTATTTCTTTCCACCATACAGAAAAATGGATAGAACATGATACCCATTGCACTTACTTCCTCCATATGATCCTCCCACCACAATAACTGGAGATTTAATCGCATTTCGTTCCCTCTTAACGTGCATAATAATGGCTACATAATCAGCCAAAGCTTGGGCCGAGCTAAAATATCCACGAATATCTGCATTTTCGAGAGCTTCTTCGAAGCTCATCCCAAGTGGAATTGACTGACCATAATACCGGTGCTGGCAAGAAAAATTCCACAAGAAAAGAAGAATTTAATTACGTGGTTGGAAGCGGAAATTAGACAGAAAAAACATCCATGCATGGGCCCCCAAAAAAAATGGTAGAAGTCAAATGTGCTACCTCAATATAAACTAACAAAGCTTGGAATTGAGCTGCGTTATCTCTCAGAAACCCGATATCAGTCGGGGCTTTATCGAGTTTCGATTCGGCACCAAGGTAAACAAAGATCGGCGCACTAGAATTCGCGCCACCCCAGTATCTGGAGTCGATAAAGTATCTCTGTTTGAAGGTGGCGTAGCTCTGGGGTGTGTAGCTGAAATGATCGAGCGTTTGGTTGAAGAAGAAAGTTTCGAAATCGTCTGTTATGGATGCCGAAACTGCACTTTCCGGATCTCGGAGGAAGTCCTCGAGTTGTAGAGTCAGGGTCGGAATGTAAATTTTCTGTCCATAAATCGAAGTTATGGATAAAATGAAGGAGATGATGAAAGAGAGCCGAGAAGGAGTCATGGTGTGCAGTGTGGACAGGAAGTATGCTTGTGAAGAATTCCAAACACACGGTGGGTCTATGAATTGGCTAATCCCAAGGCGGAGGGTTGAGAAAGGAGACACATTCACAAGCATATATATAGGCATCTAACGTCCTGGGCCATGATTTAAAGTGAATCGACCACTTATTCCTGAAATATTCATATATACATTTGTTATATGTGAACTCAATCTCGTTAAACCATATGAGTCTTACACGAAACTCACTTGATTTAACACCATTGGTATGCTCTAGACTAATTTCAACTTTAAAATCAAGTCAATTAAGTTTATTCCGTCAAAAGAAAATAATGGTGGTATAATTTTTTATTTTATTTTTTGTAAGTTTATTCTCTGTAGACATTTTCTGGCAGAAGTGTATAATGTATTAACGTAAGTAACCAACACTCTTGAGGTCATGAAATATACAAGAAACTCTTGATAAAAAGGACTAGCTTAAGACAAAGTAAAACATAAGCCAACATCCCTTCAGCTTATGTACCTCATCTGATTAAGGATACTTACATATTTACGCCCAAAAAAAAACAAAAAACAAAACAAAACACACACACAAGCCAGCATATACTCTGTCTCAATTCGGATAAGAAATTTCAATAACCTTTTACTTTGTCGATTTCACATCGTAGGCTTCAATAAGGACAAGGACAATTGAATTTTTTTTTTTTTTTTAAATTTTGTTGAATTTAGCCGCCACTGGCCCAACACGATCGATCGTTTTTCTCATGTCGCTGAGGGAAAACACGAGGGATGTCGACATTTAACAGGGTCAATGTTGATCTTCTAAAAATTATTGTGTACTTAAGCTCCATTTCTAATTTAAATCGCGCCGAAGGGTCCACATTTTCTAGTGGAATACTCATAATTTTGTTTCCAAACCACCTATTACCTCTTTTGGCCAAAAAGAATAAAACGAATACTTCCTTGAAAAGAATCGGCCTGCGGGGAATTTTCATTGAAAATTTATATCTTCATTCAAATTTATTTGAAGCGCCTAAAAAATCTAGCAGGATCTTGCAAACATAAGTACCGGCTGTTAATTTTGTTGGTCTAATTAATGGCTTTTATATATGTAACATTCCAAGAGCTACATCAATTGGAACAGATCTTGTTGAGTGACTTATAATCGACATCCATCTCCACGTCACAATCTTTTTGGCTATTTGGAGTACTATATTTGGGTGCTAACCCAGATAAACTTCATTGAAAAGTTATAGCTTCATTTAAATTTATTTGAAGTGGCTACATAGTCTAGCAGGATCTTGCAAATATAAGTACCAGCCGTTAATTTTGTTGGTCTAATTAACGGCTTTTATATGTATAACATTCCAAGACTTACATCAATTGGAGCAGGTCTGACTTATAATCAACATCCATCTCCACAAGGTCACAATCTTGTTTGGTTATTTAGAGTACTCCTTTTGGGTGCTAACCTAGGTACATGGGCTCGGGTTGTGAAAGATGTTATTAGATAGGAGCCCCTTTAGTAGATGCGTGGTTGGTGGATGGACTAAGCCCACACTAGATCCAAGGGCAGAGAGTTATCGCCGAGACAAGAGAGCTTGGACAAGATGTGGCATCTAGTAGGATACTAGAATTAAAGAGGAAGTCGGCAACTTTAAGTGTGGAAATCCGTGACACCTCAAATCTCACATCAACTTTTTCTAAATAACATGCGAATGTGGTCTCGCATCATTTTTCATTGAGACTGGGTCCACTCGTCTTCTTCCCGGGAAAACACCAAATAGGCTAGCGTCTACGTTGCCATGCTTTGTGACCACATTCAAAAAATCATTGCATTCCCTATTAGGCAAGAAAAACATGGAGTTCAATGGCCGGTGACGTGCCATAATGGCTTTAAGGATAAATACAACGTCAAATCTCTCCAAAGGAATATCTTTCAAGCTCATTCTGGAATTACACGATGCCTCATTGTTCTGAATCTGATTTAAAAGTCCGTTTGGTATGTAGTTGTGACAGAATTGTAATTGTACCGCGTTAAAGCTGTGTTGTGAATTGTTGTAGCTTGCATATTAATAATTTATATTATAAAGCTACAATACCTCAATGTTTATGAGAGATATATTCACAAAAGTTGGTAGGAATTGTCATATATGTGTTTTCCCACTAAACTAGCATTACTTAATATATTCTTTCCCTGCCCTTGAGTGTCTCTATACTCTAAACTAAAATTTGGAATAATTTGCTGCTAAAAGGCTGTCCTTAAACGGCTTGAACAAGAAGTTCGTTTATTGTGGGAAGGCATACTTGCAGAAAACCGACTCTATTTTCCCTAATTCTCAGCATAGTACCATTCATTTGTATCAAAGCCATGGTTTCCTTTTAACATGATCAGTTCCATAGGCTTAGCAGGTGAATCTAGTGCTAAGAAGATATTTCCATACCATGACCGATCTTGAGATACTAGAAGCCCTAATTACTCTTGCTCTTACCCTATCTTCCCTGTCTCTTTTAGACTTTCGTGTGTCAAATTCTTCTAAGATCAACTACGTCTATGAGGTCTCTCTTAGTGATGAAACCAAAATCTCTGAAACTTAACTCTCTCTTATGAACCCATATTCTACTTTTGCTAAACCTGCCTCATCGTTTTCTCTTATCTGCTCTATTCGGCAACTTATTCGTCAAACCTAAAGAAGTTAAAGAGTATGTACAATCCTCCAAGTTCAGTCAACATCTCATTCCAGTCATTGAAAATGAGTATTTTGTTACTCTTCAAATTCCACCAAAATTTCCCAAACAATGGATCCAATAGAGATAGTCTCATGTCCATTATGGAGCTGTCCGTCTTGCTCTCACATTTCATGGTCGTAAAGGCATGCTAGTTGTGGCCATAATGGTTTTATTGGATATTTGGTTCCTAGAATACCAACATGCTTGTATTGGTACTGTCCAAACCACTTTAAATGTCGGAATAGTCTTTGTGACATTATATCCAAACTTCAATGTTGCCCTTTTAGACTCTCAGCTACTTTCCTTTTTGAAAGTTCATAATCGTTCACTGGAGCACCCCAAACTGTTGACTTTATTGTAGCAACCCCACGTTATCAGATGATTTCCAGAATGAAAATGAAGATACTCTATTCATCTCCATGCAGAATGATCAAGCATCATGCATCCATGTTCCCAGATAGATTCTGAAGGAGAAGCTGGTCAAGCTCCTTTTGGAGACCTGAATTACTAACTATGAAAAGCTACACCAAAACAACAACCTTTTCCATTCCTCGAACTCTGAATTTGTAAGAAAAATGGATGGCACTATTGCCATCAAATTTGGCAAGGAAAAGGAAAAGAATCATTCCATCTTCCAAACCATGTTCATGATTGAACCATGTATTCCAAAATCAATCTCTGAGCTAGATCCCAAAAGGCTTGTTCAATACTTTCAGAGTAATTGAAATCTTGTCCATTATTATAAGGATTGATATGGTCATTATTTTTGGGACCATTTTTGTCAGTGTTTTTACTGCACAAATTCTCCTAACGAAATATACTCGAATGCAAGACCTAGACAAAAACTCAATAAACCAAAGGATACTATGTATCAAAGGTACTTGAATGGAGATTCCTCCATTGATACCTTAGTGAGTGTGATAAGTTTCAATTCATGGTTTCTTATGCTATAACTCTACCCATTAGAATTCGCTTCATCACCTCCCATCTCAATAGCCTTACCACCAACATCACCTCTTCCTCACAAAAAATCAGTTGTTTCCCCATTCTCCAAACCAATCTTAAAGTGGGCAAAGAAGCATTCATACCCACTTGGCACTTTAGGAGAAACATCACCTAGCCAGAAAATATTACCTAGCTCTTCCATCGCTATGTTCCAAAAGCAGACTTTCTTCCTTTTCCTCGAGAAAGTTCTAGACTTTCTTTCCTTGCCCCTAAAGAATTTATCAAACCGTAAGGGAGATATCATTATGTTCTGAAAATACCCGCCCCATTGACATGGACGAACATGGGACAAAAAAAAAAAAGAAAAGAGGACTCCTATTCTTGAAGCCATCCTCAACCGGCAATTAGAGACTCTCTTAGCACACAACAATACTTTCAAGATGATTAATTTCAATCTTGTGGATGTGCAAAGAGATCTTAAGAGATATGATGAAACCACCAAGAAGATGCTTTCGAACTTCCGAAAAGGCTTCATGCCTTGGAATCCGGACAACATTTGGAATATCATCATCTCGAAAGCCCAAAGGTAGAAATAGAGAAACTCAAGAGACAAATTCAACTTCTTGAAAAAGGAAAATTTAAGACTTCTAATCCTTCCCCAACTGTGTTGCGAACTAAGTATTCACTTCCACCACCACCTCAGAGCACATATATCTTTGTTTCTCTCATTGAAACCCCTACCAAACGAGAGACTGATGTGGTAGAGATGCAAAACCGTATTAAAGAACTGGATCGATTAAGAAAAGGAAAGTGGAAAGAAAAAATTACTAAAGAATCCTCGATTTCTATAAGGAATAAGCCAGACCAAATGATGATGTCCAACCCGTAAGAATCATTCTTGAGAGATCTAGGCAATCAAAAAGAATAGCATGATCCTACTACATTGAAAGACTAGACTCGGTTTCCATCGAACTGGTTTTCTCGATCAATTCTGATTCGGAATTAGATTCAATGTATCTTTCATCCTTTTCCTCCTTTTCAATCCCCGCCATCGAATCATTTCCTATTGTACTGCCATTTCATCAATTTTTATGATGATCCTTTAAATGAAGAGATGGAATCTAACCCTTCTGAACCAGAGGTTGTCCAACCAAACAATCCATCATAGAATCTAATTCCCTCTTCTAAATAGTTTATTACCGTCAACGATGTTCCTTACTCCAAATGGCCATAAAGATTCGAAGAATTCCATACTTGGCTAAATGCCAAAGCTCTCACAAATCATGACAAGTATGATGTCTTTTTTGGATTTGTCACAAGGTTTACAGGCACCCTCAAACATTGGTGGCAATCGATGATAATGTAGGTCAGATGGTATTTTATTTACATCAAATTAGACTAATTTGCATGGCTCGATGAAGGATACCTATAGAGCGCGATACAACTCTCTCCAGAGAACTCGCGTCGTCGTGCATGGAGGCACCGTAAAGTCGACCACTGAAAGCAAAACAACGGACGAGGTAATCCGGACGAGCAATTACAGTAATGGCTGGGGAAATTTTTTCTATAGCATTTCTTTCAAAAGTTTCATGCACAGCTGTGTGTCTGTACGATTGATTGCAGAAGAAAATCTAAAAAAGATTTCAGCATTTTATTGTACGTCGCTCTCTCCATAATTCCGTATCGCAATTATATATCACTCGAGCCTTGAGAGAACATCTCGGTAGCACGATCAACGCGCCCTTCGAAGAATCAAACCCTACAAGATCTTATGGACACTGGGCATATCTATGGGGTTGATGCGACCGCAACTTTTGGGTCTTTCTCCCTTTTTCTTTTCTGCACCCCACGGGCCTTTCACACCGCCATTTCCACATGCTTTATCTTCGACTTGTCAATTCCATTCCTCTAGTCGCAATCTCAAAAAGAACCAACAACTCCAAAGGGTAGAGACGATGATAATGTAGGTCAGATGGTATTTTATTTACATCAAATTAGACTAATTTGCATGGCTCGATGAAGGATACCTATAGAGCGCGAGACAACTCTCTCCGAGAGAACTCGCGTCGTCGTGCATGGAGGCACCGTAAAGTCGACCACTGAAAGCAAAACAACGGACGAGGTAATCCGGACGAGCAATTACAATGTAATGGCTGGGGAAATTTTTTTCTATAGCATTTCTTTCAAAAGTTTCATGCACAGCTGTGTGTCCGTACGATTGATTGCGAAGAAAATCTAAAAAGATTTCAGCATTTTATTGTACAGTCGCTCTCTCCATAATTCCGTATCGCAATTATATATCACTCGAGCCTTGAGAGAACATCTCGGTAGCACAGATCAACGCGCCCTTCGAAGAATCAAACCCTACAAGATCTTATGGACACTGGGCATATCTATCGGGGTTGATGCGACCGCAACTTTTGGGTCTTTCTCCCTTTTCTTTTCTGCACCCCACGGGCCTTTCACACCGCCATTTCCACATGCTTTATCTTCTGACTTGTCAATTCCATTCCTCTAGTCGCAATCTCAAAAAGAACCAACAACTCCAAAGGGTAGAGACGATGATAATGTAGGTCAGATGGTATTTTATTTACATCAAATTAGACTAATTTGCATGGCTCGATGAAGGATACCTATAGAGCGCGAGACAACTCTCTCCAGAGAACTCGCGTCGTCGTGCATGGAGGCACCGTAAAGTCGAACACCCACAGCAGAACAACCGACGAGGTAATCCGGACGAGCAATTACAAGTAATGGCTGGGGAAATTTTTTTCTGTAGCATTTCTTTCAAAAGTTTCATGCACAGCTGTGTGTCTGTACGATTGATTGCGAAGAAAATCTAAAAAAGATTTCAGCATTTTATTGTACAGTCGCTCTCTCCATAATTCCGTATCACAATTATATATCACTCGAGCCTTGAGAGAACATCTCGGTAGCACAGATCAACGCGCCCTTCGAAGAATCAAACCCTACAAGATCTTATGGACACTGGGCATATCTACTGGGGTTGATGCGACCGCAACTTTTGGGTCTTTCTCCCTTTTTCTTTTTCTGCACCCCACGGGCCTTTCACACCGCCATTTCCACGTGCTTTATCTTCTGACTTGTCAATTCCATTCCTCTAGTCGCAATCTCAAAAAGAACCAACAACTCCAAAGGGTAGAGACGATGATAATGTAGGTCAGATGGTATTTTATTTACATCAAATTAGACTAATTTGCATGGCTCGATGAAGGATACCTATAGAGCGCGAGACAACTCTCTCCAGAGAACTCGCGTCGTCGTGCATGGAGGCACCGTAAAGTCGACCACCGAAAGCAGAACAACGGACGAGGTAATCCGGACGAGCAATTACGGTAATGGCTGGGGAAATTTTTTCTATAGCATTTCTTTCAAAAGTTTCATGCACAGCTGTGTGTCTGTACGATTGATTGCAGAAGAAAATCTAAAAAAGATTTCAGCATTTTATTGTACAGTCGCTCTCTCCATAATTCCGTATCGCAATTATATGTCACTCGAGCCTTGAGAGAACATCTCGGTAGCACAGATCAACGTGCCCTTCGAAGAATCAAACCCTACAAGATCTTATGGACACTGGGCATATCTATGGGGTTGATGCGACCGCAACTTTTGGGTCTTTCTCCCTTTTTCTTTTTCTGCACCCCACGGGCCTTTAACACCGCCATTTCCACGTGCTTTATCTTCTGACTTGTCAATTCCATTCCTCCGGTCGCAATCTCAAAAAGAACCAACAACTCCAAAGGGTAGAGACGATGATAATGTAGGTCGATGGTATTTTATTTACATCAAATTAGACTAATTTGCATGGCTCGATGAAGGATACCTATAGAGCGCGAGACAACTCTCTCCCGAGAACTCGCGTCGTCGTGCATGGAGGCACCGTAAAGTCGACCATCGAAAGCAGAACAACGGACGAGGTAATCCGGACGAGCAATTACAGTAATGGCTGGGGAAATTTTTTTCTATAGCATTTCTTTCAAAAGTTTCATGCACAGCTGTGTGTCTGTACGATTGATTGCAGAAGAAAATCTAAAAAAGATTTCAGCATTTTATTGTACAGTCACTCTCTCCATAATTCCGTATCGCAATTATATATCACTCGAGCCTTGAGATAACATCTTGGTAGCACAGATCAACGCGCCCTTCGAAGAATCAAACCCTACAAGATCTTATGGACACTGGGCATATCTACTAGGGTTGATGCGACCGCAACTTTTGGGTCTTTCTCCCATTTTTTTCTGCATTCCACGGGCCTTTCACGCCTGAGAAAATATTGGGTACGTCTTATGCTCCAGCGTGTCAAACAAGAAGGCGCTCGCAGCGTGACCGAAAATGTAATGCAGATTTGAGAAAAGCTTTTTCTTTGTATATTCATTATGTATATTTACATTACACTGGTGAATTTATAATGTAAAAGACAAAAGAATAAAACAGGAAAAAATAATAAATGAATCTCTATTTTCCTATTTTCCTATTTACCAAAACTAATCCACGGAATCGGAATCTTCAAGATATATTTCCAATACTCCCCTCAAGCTGGTGGCTTGTAGATGTCAAGGATACCTAGCTTGCTCAATAGATATCTATGTTGTTTCCGACATAACGCTTTAGTAAAGACGTCTGCAGGTTGCTCCGTTGTTCCGATTCCTTTTGTCACCAAGTCTCCATCTTTGATCCTATCCCGAGTGAAATGACAATCCACTTCTATGTGTTTTGTTCTTTCATGAAAGACTGGATTTGCCGCTAATTTGAGTGCAGCATCATTATCACAAAACAATTCAGTCGGTCCACTAACTTGTATTCCGAGATCCGGGAGTAGTCCTCGTATCCAAACTATTTCACAGGTGACCTTTGCCATAGCCCGATACTCTGATTCTGCGGATGATAGGGAGACAGTTGACTGCTTCTTTGTCTTCTAAGAAATCAATGACTTTCCCAGCTTTATGCAGAAACCAGTAATAGATCTCTTGGTCATTGGACATGTGGCATAATCTGTGTCGCAAAAAGCTGTCATCTTCATATTGCAGTCACGAGATAGAAGTATACCAAGGCCTGGACATCCCTTTAGATACTTCACAACTTTCAATGCCGCATCCATATGTGATTGCTTTGGCATATGCATAAACTGGCTGAGTATTTGTACGGCATATGATATGTCAGATCTTGTCATTGTAAGACATATCAACTTTCCGACAAGTTGCTGGTATTCTGAAGGATCTTTGAGCACTAAGTCCTTAATGTTTGAAGGAGAACTTATGTCATATTCATGCGTCGTCAACCTGACATTCTGCTCAACTGGGATGACTGCTGGTTTACATCCCGATAGACTTGCTTCAAAAACAATCTCCAAGATGAACTTCCTTTGACTAAGGCAAATTCCTTCATTGGACCGAGCAATCTCGATGCCAAGAAAATATTTTGGTGGTCCCAAATCTTTGATGTGAAAGGTGGAGTGTAAATATCTTTTGAACTTAGCAACATCAGAATCATTATGTCCCATGACAAGTATGTCATCAACATATATCAACAGATAAATTGATGATGCTTTTGTAGTACGTGTAAACAAGGCATAATCATACTTAGAATGCTCAAAACCTGCATTGGTTAGTGCAGCAGTGAATTTGGCATACCATTGTCTAGATGTCTGTTTTAATCCATATAAGGATTTGTGAAGACGACATACCCGAGACTCCCCCTATCTGCGTAATCCTTGAGGAATATCCATGTAGATTTCTTCATCGAGATCACTGTGGAGAAAAGCATTATGTACATCCATCTGATGGAGAGACCAATTTCGTATGGCTGCAACGGATAAGAAGGAACGTGCAATGACTTCTTTAGCTACTGGAGAAAAGGTCTCATAGTAATCAAAACCTTCTTTTTGAGTGAATCCCTTGGCAACTAATCGAGCCTTATAGCGCTCAATAGAACCATCTGCCTTGAATTTGATCTTGTAAACCCATTTGCAGCTAATCGGTTTTCGTCTTAGCGGCAAAGGGACAATATCCCATGTGTGATTCTCCATCAAAGCAGTAAGTTCAGATTCTATTGCATGTTGCCATCTAAGGTCTCGTCTTTCTTCAGCGAAGGAGAATGCTTCTCGTTCTTTAGATATGCGACTTATACAACACATATGTCCTGGCGATAATTGATTAAATGATACATATAAGCCAATGGGATATTGTGTACCTGAAGAACTTCTTGCAGAACATATGTAATCCTTTGTCCATGTAGGTGGATGAGTGTGCCTTTCAGATCGTCGAGGCGGCTCTGAAGGATCCGATGATTCAGGGAGAATTGGTGAAGCAGCTGTTGTTAAAGGAGATTGGGAAATGTCCTCGAGATAATTCTGGCGATGTTGCTTCTGAAGGTGATAATTCCATTGATGCGGACGAAGGTGGTCACGATGATATGGGTGGTCCTAGCGCAATAAGACACCCTGGTGCTTAGGACAAAGAGTCATCGGACAAAAATAGTCATCGTGTCCTGATGGTAAAGAGGACTGTGATGAAGAAACCTTTTCCTCAAATGGAAATATGTCTTCATGGAATACAACATCCCTGCTAATGAAGAAAGTCCCTGTAGAGATCTCCATAACTCGATATCATTTATGAAGAGAAGAATATCCCACAAAGACGCACCAAGTGGCTTGAGGGGCCCATTTTATCTCGAGGACCCATATTTGTTGTATAGCATAAACAACCAAATACTTTAAGGTGATTATTATCGGGTTGTTTGTTGCAAAGCATCTCAAAAGGGGTCCTACCATTAAGAATTCGAGTTGGCATGCGATTGATCAAGTAAGTTGCTGTGACCACACAATCTCCCCAAAATCTTCTAGAATGGAAGCTTGATATTTTAGAGCACGAGCAACCTCTAACAGAGATGCCTATGTTTGCGCTTAACAACTCCATTTTGTTGCAGAGTGTAAGTGCATGAACTTTCATGAAGTATATCATGGGAAGATAGAAATGTGTTGCAATCATAAGTGAAAAATTCACGCCCATTATCTGTACGAATTTTTCGTACATATTTACCAAACTGATTTTTAATTATGGAAATAAAGTTTGATAGATGACCAAAAGTTTGGCTTTTTGATTGCATAAGATAAACCCATGTGGCTCGAGTGTAATCATCAATAATTGTAAGGAAGAATCAAGATCCATCACGGTGAAGAGTATGATAAGATCCCCAAATGTCCATATGAAGTAAAGAGAAGGAATCTGTTGTACGAGATGTACTTTTCAGAAAATGTGCTCAAGATTGTTTAGCATTGGACATTTTGGATGAGGAAAAGAAGCACCGTGACCCAATTGTTGATGAGAAAGGAGATTTTTATTTGAACTAATAGCATTACAAGAAACATGCTTATTTAATAATTCTAAATCTCCTAGGGAATTGTTCCAGAAATAGAGTCCATCTACCACACTACCCAAGGCCATCACTCGCGCCGAATGGTCCCGAAAAGACAATTGTCGGAATTGAATGTGGCATGGCAAGAGTTATCCTCACATACTCTTGAGACAGACAAAAGATTGAATTCAAATTTTGGAATATAAAGGACATTTTTCAGGATTAAATTTGGACCAAGATGAACGGTGCCGGTTTGGGTAATATTTGTGATGTTCCCATTTGGAAGACGCACTGTGATAGGGGATTATGGCATTTTATATGTGTGAGAATTTTTTTTTTTGTTGCATATTATGTGGTTACTAGCACATAAATCGATAATCCATACATCAACCAAAAACGAATTCTTGTTGTATAGGAAAGTACCTGAGAATCCTGCACTTTTATCGCTAGTCTTGCGTTGATCCAGCATTTGTACAATATTCTGATATTGTTCTTGAGTGATCATCTCGGTGAGGTGATCCATCTGCCTTTTGTGCAAAAACTTGGGAAATAATGGATTCTCTCTTTTGTCATTAGGCTTTCCATGCAGCTTCCAACAGGTCTCAATGGTATGATGTGGACGTTTACAGTAGCTGCAATATTTATTTTTAAATCTGGAATTCTGCCCACTGACCTTTCTTGTTGACGTGGCACGATCCCAACCGTCCGATTCTATTGAAGCTGTGGATAGATGATGGCCGTTCGATCTAGCGCGTCGATCTCGTCCGTCTGTTCCAACGCTGAGATCCCAGCCGTCCGATCCAGCGCGCTGATCTCATCCGTCCGTTCCAGCGCTGAAATCCCAACCGTCAGATCTAGCATGTCTATCTAAGCCATCCATCTTGGATCGGCGATCCCAGCCATCCATTCCAGATCTTGGATCCGAGCCGTTAGATCGCAATGTTTTAGGGTTTCCTTCGGTTCTCCTCACCGCAGCTGCAGCCGCAGCCACGATTTTCTCTCCATATCAGGAGGTTCCGCCGAGAGTTATATCGTCGGAGGGAAGAATGGCCAAGCTCAGGCCTTCGCCTAGCCGAGCGTGTCCAGCGGCGACCATCCGATGATGCTCCTCTTGGACGGCCAACAGGTAAATGCGGCTGAGCGGTGGTGGAGGGTCCATCGCGAGGATTTGCGATCGGAAAGCCAAGAAGGATTCACTCAAAATCAGTAAGAATCTCGTCGTTTTCTCCCTCTCTTTATTTTTTCGGTACTATTGGAGGGTTTCTTTGGGACCTTCGAGTCGTTCTTCGGCGGCCTCAAGCTCATTCCATAGAGCGGAGAGGCGGTTGAAGCAGGAGGTAACCGAGAGGTTCCCCGATTCAACTCCGACGGGGCTTGGGTTACGGTGAACAGCTTCGCTCGATCGAGGCATCCGTACATCTCACGGATGTTGTCCCAGAGAGTTCGGGAGTCTTCAGTTGATGGGAGTCCGGCTGCGATTTCCGGTGCGAGGCGGTTCCGAGCCATGTGCGAACCAGTTGGTTGCACTTGCGTCGCCGCCGTTGAAGACGTTCGTCGGCCGAGAAAAGGAACGACTCCGTCGAGGAAGCTGTCCTTGTCTTTGGTAACAAGGGCACGCCGGAGATCCCTTGCCCAGGAGCCGCGTAGTTCTCCGCTCCGGTAAGCTGCATCCCAAGGAGCTTCAATTCGGGTCCATCAGCCGGCGACGTGTACGGAGGGTCGCCGGGTTCAAGCCGACCGCCGCCGCCAATCGGAAAAACAACGGCGCGTATCCGGGTTGAAATCCCGGGTAGGGATTCGTCCCATGACCCGGATAGATCCGGTTCCACGACTGGTGGCGCATATCCGGGTTGAAATGCCGGGTAGGGATTCGAACCCGAGATAGATCCGGATCCACGACCCGGTGGCGCGTATCCGGGTTGAAATCCCGAGTAGGGATTCGAACTCGGGATAGATCCAAATCCCGACTCGAAACGGATCCGGATTCCCGAAAGCGGCACTCGTCGGCCCGATGTCTCGTGGGGCTGTTACAAACGGTGACGGCCCAAAAGGATGCTGGGTCCATACCCGTCCCCGGCAACGGGCCAAAAGGGTACGATTCCACACCTGTCCATATGCTGGAGGAAAGGTTGGAGGCCACCGGACCCAGGCCGGAGGTCTGGCCCGGCGCCGAATCAATTGTGCGAAACGGTTTCTTCGATGGATGAACAGAGGTTTGGTCGCCGCCAAGAGAAACAACTGGATCTCGAGGTAGGTGTCTCCTCTGTTGAGGAATTCTCAACATTATTCGTCATGGCACAAAAAAAAAAATTGAATTCCTAATCGTTTTGTTGGTCTATTTCGTAGGTAAAGATTATGCAACTACGGCCGAAAAGGAACGATGGCAATTCAAAAATATACGGAAGCTAGGCCAAGAGTATCGGCTCGATACCATGACGGAAAATGTAATGGAGATTTGAGAAAAGCTTTTTCTCTGTATATTCATTATGTTTATTTACATTACACTGGGTGAATTTATAATGTAAGAGACAAAAGAATAAAACAGGAAAAAATAATAAATGAATCTCTATTTTCCTATTTTCCTATTTACCAAAACTAATCCACGGAATCGGAATCTTCAAGATATATTTCCAACACAGCGCGACACGTGTCCTCGTGTCAAGCGCCATTTTGAAAAATTTTCGGACGGGAGATCGAGGTTTTTTCTTTCTTCGCGCCTCTCTCACCTCTGCAGATTGTCTCTCTCCCCGTTCTCCTCTCTCTCCTCTCTGTCTCTCTCCCCTCCGCCTCCGCTGGTTGCTTCCATCGCCCCCCACCCGACGCCGACGCCGCCGACGCTCCTCCGCCTCCCTCTCGCGACGTCCGCTCTGCTCTCTCTCTCCCCCTCCGCGAAGTCGTGCCTCTCTTCCAGCGAAACGCGACGCCGACGGACCTCCACCTCCGCCTTCGCCGGTTGCCTCCGTCGCCCTCGACTCGACCCGACGCAGCCTCCGCCTCCTCCCCGAACCCTACTCGACGCCGACGCCCCTCCACCGGTTGCCTCCGTCGGCGTCGAAGTCCGTCGCCCCCGACTCCTGCGCTCCGCCTACATGCTCGATGCCAACACGTCGAACCATGACGGCGAAAATGGAGGAGAGAAAACAACGAGCTTGACGGCGACGAAGCGAGACGGAGACGAAGAAGCGAAGTGCGCGCGCTCGAGGTTCGGACATGGCTCGTCGTGTCGGTAACGTTCCGACTCGCCCTCGTCTACCTCCCCAGGAACCTCCGCCTGTCCACCCTCCCCGAGGTCGCCACCCCTCTCACCAGCATTCGCCGCTGTAACACCGCCTCTCTTCGCTCCGTCGATCAATTCCCAATCCCCGATCCCCGCCCCCTCCTCCCTTTAAATCTTGGAGGTTCATTTTCTGATACGATTTCTGGTTTTTCTTGTTTGTGCCGCCTGCAGTTGGCAAAGGCTGGTTGAAGCAGTAAGCGATGTCTCCCTATGCAGGTTCGGCTCCGTTCGATCTCTGTAGAAAGGAAGCTACTTGTTTGCTTACTGGTGTGTCGCTGTTCCATGCTTTGATCCCTTTCACAGATTCCATGTATCACGAAATCTCGTTAACCTAAAGGAATTACTGTACTCACATGTATTTCTTTTTGTAAAGGATGCTAATTATCTTCCTAAAGGAAATTCTTTATTGAATTTTGTTATCCTTTGGCAGCCTAGATGGCTCGACCAGATCTCGCACATGCATATTTGGTTTTCCTTTTTCATGTTTGTTGGGACATGATTAAGATTGATATCATATATTGATTATTACATCCCTCGATTCTGCCAATAGTTCTCTTATTGATCTTTAATCCTATGATAATGACCTAGATAACTATATGTACTTTGCAACTTTTGAAATTATCAGATGAAAGGACCTTCTAGTGAACAGATTCAAGATTTTCACGACAAGATCAGTGAGAAATTTGAGTTTGTGGCTCACCATGAGGGTGTTCATCGGTTCTGCTTTACTAACAAGTCTCCTTATCATGAAACCATCGACTTTGATGTACACGTTGGACATTTTACATTCTATGATCAGCATGCAGAGGACGGTAGGACTCTGCCTTTTTTCTGTTTTCTTGTCTCTTGAACTGACGAACTTTACAGAATAAACTGCGTCTCTTTTTTATCTGCTGTGAATGTATCTGCAGAGCATTTCAACCCCTTGTTGGAACAGATAGGGAAGCTGGAGGAGGCTCTCTACAACATTCAGTTTGAGCAGCATTGGCTGGAGGCTGAGACTGAACGTCAAGCAATTGGTAAGATATTTTATGTCAAGTCCTCTTGCTAATTATCGCGGTGGATCCCAACCCTGTTTCATCTCTGATGGAAATAACTTTCCTATTTAATGCTGAGTGGACCACTATAGCTTGCTTTGACTCCTGTTATCTCCTAAATCTCAAAGGTTCTCACAACCTCTGTTCTTAAAAGACCTTCAGAAGTAGATGTCTCACAAGACAAGTTAAAAGCTATTTCTAGAGCCTTTGACAAGCTCCTTTTATCCATCTGATTGACGTAACTAATCAGTTATATTGTTTATGATCCTGAAAATAGTAAAACCTTCCTAACTTGGCAGCAGCTGAAAAGGCGGACTTAGAAAACAAAGCAGGCAACAAATAAGAAGATGCGTGCTTGGTGTACTGGGTTTCAAATGGTCATGGGTTTTGTTTACTTGTGTTATCTGCTAGATGTTTTGAAGTGTGTCTGATCGCCACACGAAATGGAATGGGGATGACCTTGCTAATTAAATATCGTGTTCACTAACAGACGATACATAGATATTGGGTTCAATGAATACTCATTCTATGATGATTTGTGATCGCAGTGAACGACGCAATGAGCAGAAGGGCAGTCCATAAGGCTTTCTTCGAGTCAGCAGCACTTATTGGGGCGAGTGTTCTCCAAGTTTACCTGCTCTGCCGCCTTTTTGAGAGGAAGCTTGGTTTCTCTCGAGTTTAACATTGATACTGTCAGATGATGCTAAAGTAATTAGAGATTTTTGTTACCAACGCCAGTCTTCGGTTCTTTCTTTAAATATCCATGAAGACATGTGTAGACAAGGAAACTGTTTACTTTGTGAAAATTTCATATGATAGATGACCTTGAGGTGAAAAAACAGTATGCGTCAGGCCATGAAGAAAAATTGGGCATTCTACTAGGTTCCATCGTTAAGTTCATGGCAATTACAACTTCTTCCTAACTAGAGTGAAGCTCAAATCAAATTGAAGCAAAGAGAAGGAAAAGATGTGAGGAAGAGAGCTTTGTTTTATTTTGTTGTTTGGTAAGTAGGACAGCCATAGCTCCACAGTTTTGGAATTGCATTTACTGGGATTGGAACCTTGGTCTTATTCTTGAGGTCTTTGGCGGTGATTGTGTAACAGAAGTAGCTTCCGCACCATTAGTAGGGGGGATATTAGAGCCATGTCATTCACATCAGTCGTGGGAAAAAGGAAGAGGAAAAAGCGGAACGTCGATTGATCCTACCAATTTGTGGAATTTTATGGACTACATCAATGATGTATGAATGTGTGGAGTCAATGATCTATGGAAAAAGAGGCCATAGATAAAGCTGGTTCATGACCGCAATCGTCGTTTCACATGCACGAAATTTTGCAAACTCATGTTCTTTGAGGAATGCACGACATCCCAGACATTTTTGTTACTTCCATTGTTGATATAAGACTAACCTTTCCTAAAACAAAGAAGGGCAAGATTGTGCCTTTCTCCCTATGAGATCAGGATTACCAATATTCGAAATTGCCATTTGAACAATCCCTACGCAGAAGATTCGTGGAGATGACCTTTCCCATGTCTAAGGGAGTTGACACCTTAATTCCTATAAAAGAGAAATGACAAACGCAAATGGCTATGACTCACGCTGTTCCCCCAACCAGAAACATCCGCTAGCGTGATTGATGACAGAGGAAAGGGTCACAAGCTCGTATCTATAATGTCTTCAACAACGATGGACAACAATAAATTAAACCAGATTGAAAGTAGGTGTAGACATTTCACAGACAGATCCAATTCACAAATACAGAAAGCAGACAATTAATAAATTAACAATAGAACTAAGCAGAGGAAGAGAGAGAGAGAGAGAGAGAGACATAGGCAGAGACAGAGAGAAGCATACTGCTGATAGATTATAGTAAAGCATGACGCGTCATTATTTTACTCATCTCCACAAACCCCACATTTACACCACGAGCTATTCCTGCAATAATAACAATGGCTCTAAACTGTTTGTATCTTCTTCAAGTGAACATTCTGGGGCTGCTTTAGCCTAACAACGCGTCTCTTTTGGAAGCTCCTCGCCAAAGAACCTAGTCAAGATTCTGCTGGGCTCTGAATGCAGCAAAACCATTTCTTCTGCGTGCAACAAAGAATTCACGGTAAGAGAGCGAAGCAGCAAAGGTTGGGAGAATGAAAACAAAATAAATAAATAAATAAAATCTACAGCAGCTGACTTGTTCACAGACAATTGCGTCCAACTCAAATTCAATTCCTGCTCGCACTATAAAGGATAATAGCATCTTTCGGATGGTCATTTTGAATGATTCAAATACTAACGAGCAAGTAGTGCCCAACCTGCTTAGTTTTTATGACACTGTCAAATCAATTTCTTTCACCCTATCTGCAAGTTTGAGAGTTCTATTTTCCATTTCTACATTTTCATCAAGACTAGCATAGCATATAAGAAAGTTTAAATTTAATTATTAGACAGGTTAACTACTACATAACTGGAACCTTAATAGATTATCGTAGAACAAATGGCTGCAATAATTAATGCATCCTACATAAATAAAACAGTTTGTTCCCAGGCTTCTAAGAAACAACTTACCGTTGGAGGTTTGCTCGGATCAACAGAGTGTTTGACTTGAGGGTTGGCCTTTGCCGGAGATTTGGGCTTTGCCACCTGTCTTTTTTTCATACCTTGCCTTGTTAAAGATGATAGTAAACCCCTCCGCTGAAGCTGGGTCATTCACATCCCATTCACCAAACTTTGGCAATGGCTGACCCCTTTCCTGTTGGAACAAGAAACAGATTGTTGAATGCACAAAATCTCCACCTCACTTTAGTCTCCACACGAAACATAAATATGGGACTATGGACTAAATAAGGTGCACAATGAAACTTGCCAAGATAACAATTATAAGCAGAACAACTTCTTATTTTCTTAAGACCACACGGTGTATATGTTAAAACATCATCTAGAATACAGAGGAGCTCTTTCTTGAATTAGACAAATGAAGAAATAGCTATATTGAATAAGCTGCACAGTGCGACGACAAGAATGTTCACAATCAATGATGAAACCAACAGCACCATAACCTGGATCTGAAAGAAGTTAAGATGCCCTTAAGCAGTAGCAATTCTGATTCCAAGAAAAAGCAATATGAGTACCTCTCTCTATAATTAAGAAAAACAATAATGATCATTCGATCGAATAATCTCCAGGGTCCATTCACTGCTTCAACGATTCACATACATGGCAGGTTGCTTTAATCCCTTAGAGAAACTGGATAGCATGCAAGTATAAAGTTTCCTTTTTAGAAAGCTATAATCAGATATGATCCTCAGATATGATCCTCAGTCCTATCACATAAATAGGTAGAGTTCGTTTCACCATTCAGGCTTGCCGTGAATGGCGACCCAGATTCAGAATAGACCAGATCATCCTAATTTCTCGGAGGAAAAAGGTTGAAGCAGTCAAAAAACCATAACTCAAGTGCTTCCTCCGTTCAAAGTAATCACGCCACCAGACCCCATTACGCATGATAATCTTCTCCCAAACAGGCTCACCTCAGTCAAAAAAATTTCAAAACCCGGAAAACATGCCGAACTAATCAATCATCTCCCAAAAAATCTACTTCCTGACCCATATTTTTCCAAAGTGAAAATGCTGAAAAAACGAGATTTCGAGGGAGGGGGAAGAAAATTGAAGATGGGAGGGATCAAAGCATGGAACAGCGACACACCAATAAGCAAACAAGCAGCTTCCTTTCTACAGAGATCGAACGGAGCCGAACCTGCATAGGGAGACATCGCTACTGCTTCAACCAGCCTTTGCCAACTGCAGGCGGCTCAAACAAGAAAAACCAGAAATCGTATCAGAAAATGAACCTCAAAGTTTTAAAGGGAGGAGGGGCGGGGGATCGGGGATCGGGAATCGATCGACGGAGCGAAGAGAGGCGCGTTACGGCGGCAAATGCTGGTGAGAGGGGGCGACCTCGGGGCGGGTGGACAGGCGGAGGTTCTGGGGAGGTAGACGAGGGCGAGCCGGAACGCGACCGACGCGACGAGCCATGTCCAGAACCCCGAGCGCGCGCGCTTCGCTTCTTCATCTCCGTCTACTGCTTCGTCGCCGTCGAGCTCGTCGTTTCTCTCTCCTCCATTTTCGCCGTCGTGGTTCGACGCGTTGGCGTTGGCGTTGGGCGCGTAGGCGGAGGCGGAGGAGTCGGGGGCGACGGACTCCGACGCAGGCGGAGGCAACCGGTGGAGGGGCGTCGGCGTCAGAGTAGGGTTCAGGGGAGGAGGCGGAGGCTGCGTCGGCGTCGGAGTCGAGGGCAATGGAGGCAACCGGTGGAGGCGGAGGTGGAGGTTCGTCGGCGTCGCGTTTCGCTGGAAGAGAGGCACGACTTCGCGGAGGAGGGGAGAGAGAGCAGAGCGGATGTCGCGAGAGGGAGGAGGAGGAGCGTCGGCGGCGTCGGCGTCGGCGTGGGGGGCGATGGAAGCAACCAGCTGAGGCGGAGGGGAGAGAGACAGAGAGGAGAGAGAGGAGAACGGGGAGAGAGACGATCTGCAGAGGTGAGAGAGGCGCGAAGAAAGAAAAACCCTCAGTCTACCGTCCGAAAATTTTTCAAAATGGCGCCTGACACGAGGACACATGTCGCGCTGCGAGCGCTTCTTTTTGACACGCTGGAGCATAAGACATACCCAATATTTTCTCGGCCTTTCACACCGCCATTTCCACATGCTTTAACTGCTGTAGATGACGCTGAATCCTTTAAAAGACACGGAACTGATTTTTTATGGTGGCGAGTTTTACAATGGCACCAAGGTAAGGCGTGAGAATAGTTGATGGAGTGCTTATGTTTATGCTGCGAGGTCGGCTCATTTTTTGGGGTCACGACCCTGGTTTCAAAATGGCGCAGACTTTTTGTCTACGGTGGTCTTTACCGGTATGACGTGGAGAAGCAGGCGTGGAAATTGATCTCCAGTCCCAATAGTCCACCTCCTCGCAGTGCTCATCAGGCAGTTGCTTGGAAAAATTATCTGTATATTTTCGGTGAGCTCGTTAGTCTTCCTCCACAGGTGTTTACTTGCTGGTGCAATATCCGTTGCATCCCACAACTAACTTTGGGTACTTGTTGTTAGGTGGTGAATTTACCTCCCCAAATCAAGAACGCTTCCACCACTACAGGGTAACACACATCCAATTTTGTTTATGCCAAAAACATCAGAGTATTTTCTGCGTATTGCCAGAAAAGATATTATGCGGGAGTTTTTTGAATTATGTTGATCTATGATCGAACTTTCCTTTTAGGACTTTTGGATGTTGGACCTCAAAACAAATCAGTGGGAACAACTTAATCTGAAAGGTCGTCCTGGCCGGCGTTCAGGTCATAGAATGGTAATCTCCTGTTCCCTCATGCATGTCTGCTTTTCTATCCATCTTGCTTTGTTACAGGTTTTGTATAAACACAAAGTCATTGTTTTTGGCGGCTTCTATGACACTCTCAGAGAATTGAGGTTGGTTGACGGTTTCTTATTCAATACCTTTAGAGGTCCTATACTCTTATGATTTCATGAAGATGTGCGAAATAATTTTCTGTATGCTTGGTTTGATATGCTATCTTCTTATTCATCAGTTGTATTGTTTCCTCTGTGAGGAGATGTCGTGCTACTTGTCCATTCACAAAATAAGAGCTCCTTTTTACCAAAAATAAAAAATAAAAAATAAGAGCTCTTTGGCTTCGGCGACGTCTCCGACCCCCACTACAGCGGCATCTTCTTCCACCGCCCCACCAACCGCTACTCCGACGGCCGTCTCGTCATCGACTTAGTGGCCCAGTCCCTCTCCCTCCCCTTCCTCCCCCTTCCGCAGCCTCCCCTCCTCCCCCTCCTCCGCCTTCGCCGCCGCCGCCCGCCACGGCGTGAACTTCGCCGTCGCGGGCTCGACGGCCATCGACCACGACTTCTTCGTGAAGAACAACCCGGACCTGGACGCGACGCCGCAGTCGCTCCTGACGCAGCTCCTCTGGTCCAGCAAGTACCTGGAGAGCCACGCGGGGTGCAAGGGAAAGGCGTGCCGGGGCGCACTGGAGGACGCACTGGTATGGGTGGGCAAGATCGACGTCAACGACTACGCCTATGCCCTTGGGTCCACCGTCTCTGGCGACACCATCCAGAAGCTCGCCATTAGCACCGTCACCACTTTTCTCGGAGTAAGTTTATACTTTGGAAAACCGATGGACGAACATGACTGGGTTTCCCATGAGGTAAATAGAAAAAGCACACAGAGATAGAGCTCTCGTGACGGAATTAATAAAGCCCTCTGGCTTCCGCTCGGCTCCCGTGCTTCCGTACCTGAGCTAAACTGTTACATAGACTAGTTAATTAGATACAGAAAAAGAATGAAAATTCATTTGATAATATCGACTAATTTTCTACTCTCGAATAAATTTTAGAATCAAGTTATTTTTTTTCTTATTTTTTTCTTTCTCCTCTAGTCGATTGTTAGGCTTAGCGATAGTTGGCGACCTTGTTGACTCTTGTCTGGCCCATCGTCAAGGTCAGGTCTGATAATTAGTTAGAGGAGGAATAAGAAGAGAAGGAGAAAAAAAGAAAAATCTTATTAAATTATTAGAAATTTTAATCACAAAAATTCGAGAGTCGTGTTAAATGTATTTTTGTTCTTTTTCTATTCCGAAAATAGAAATTTTATACAGTTATTAAACATGTTCAAATATTTGGAAACTTGTCCAAAAACTAAATTAGAAAAAATTTCTGAACATAAATTATTCTCAGAAATAAAATAGTTATCAAATATATCTACACAAAATTTATATTCTCAAAATAGAGAATAAAAATGCATTTGTTAAGATACTAATTTTTTTTTTGGTGATTTAGAATTTTTTAAAATTTTAATTGATTTTAATTGATTTTTCTTTTATACTTCTCATCTTCTCCCTCCTCTAATCGGTAGCCAGCATGAGCCTCGTCATGGCTAGGTGAGGCTTGACCTTGGCCAACCTCGCCAATTCAAGGCTTTGACGAGGTCACTGGACCTCGTCTCGCCAGTCACTAGCCATTGCAACCATCGACAAGGCCAACGATCGACTAAAGGAGGAAGAAGAAGAAAAGAAGAAGAAGAAAAAGAAAGAAAAGACAAAAAAATTGCTTGATCCTTGAATTGTTCTCAAGAATAAAGAACTAATTTTTTTCTTCTTCTTGATTCCATTCCGAATTTACTCTCAGAGATAAAAATATCCGTTGATGTTATTAAACCGATTTCTATTTTTTTTTTATTCTGGAAAAAATAAAACAGAAACAGCTAAGAATCGGCCGGCACCAGATAGGTCCTTAGTGTCAATTTAAAGTCGCATTATTTAAGGTCGTATTTTTGTGGGTCTATGTATATATTTTTAGTTGTAGATCTGGCTCAATTGTCAACTGTTTAGAGAAGCATTCGAATCACGCTAACCTTGTAGAATTGATTTGTCGATCCCGAACTCAACAAGGTAATTGTCGGATTTTGTCCATTCATACGTATGGATGTTCAATATATGGTAATATATATTCAAACATGGCGACACTGGCGTGTCGAACCTGAGTGCTTTCTTTTCTGGCCAGACGGAAAGCTTCGAGTCGAATAGCTCAATTCAACCAACTTAGGTAGGCTGATCATAAATGCATCTACTGTAGAAAAATCGACCTACATTAAATAAGAGCCCGAATTTTCGGTTAGACCGTGGCCTGATTCGTCAATGTCGATGACATCATTCAAAGTATCAATCTGATACCCTTTTCTCCATCCCCAGTAAACTTCACAATGATATGATTCGCTTTGCAGGCGCTTCTGAGGCGGGGGGCGAGGTACATGGTGGTCCAAGGCCTACCGCTGTCGGGTTGCTTGCCGCTGGCCATGTATTTGGACCCCGTGGGCGAGAAAGACGACTTAGGCTGCGTGAAGAGCGCGAACGACCAAACCCGCGCGCATAATGCCGCGCTCCTGGCCACGATTTCCAACCTTAGGAAGCAGTTCCATGATGCGGTGATCGTCTACGCCGATTACTGGTACGCACACCACACTGTCATGAAGTCCGCGGCCAAGCACGGCTTCAAGGAGCCCTTCAGGGCATGCTGCGGTACCGGGGAGCCCTATCACTTCACTCCATTCGCGACGTGCAGCACGGCGTTCGCCGACGTGTACCCTCGTCCCTCGGAGTACATCAACTGGGATGGAGTCCATCTCACGGAAGCCACGTACCGGGTGATCGCCGACATGTTTCTGAATGGGAGGTATACTCACCCTCCCTTTAGATACATGCTCAGCAAGACACTGCGCAGCGGATGACCTGCTCCTAGCTGTAGCTAAAAATGGGGATGCGAGTTGTGTTGGGACGCCGTCGATCTCTGATCGGCAATAATAAATATAGGCTTCTTCTTGCCGGAGCCATATACAAGACCTGTACTACAGGCCGAAGTAGAACCTTGCGTTGATGCAGATCGCATGATGCTAATACTATGTATGGAGTTTCAGTATTTCAACCGTTGAGATGCTAATACTATGCTCGGCAATTCTCCAAATACGTGAAACTGCAACAATAAATGGGTTAAATAACACTTCAGGTCAGGGCTCCGTATGTTTTGAGAAGTTCGCTTTCGGTCCCTATATAATTAGATTTGTCACAATTCTATTCCTTATGGCTTTACCATTCTCGACGAGAATTATTCATTCCCATCAAATTTCTGCCTGAAATTCTCCAACTATTGTGTCAGCTTCGACTTCGGCCTGAAGCGCTTGAATGTACAATCCTCCAAAATCAATTACACTTTCGGTGCTCGTACTTTTAGCAATTGTCAATTTTGGTCCATGTACTTTGCTTCGGCGACAAAACTAGTCCCTCTACCATTTTCTGAGAAAGATTTAGTTACATTCGTTACATTTCAATCCAAAATCTTACGGAAAATGTCAAATCAAGACCAGTTACCGAACATCCGCGCTAAAAATTACATCCTGTTTGATAAAACTAAATATATTTAATGCTTAAATTAAGCAATGAATTTTAAGCACTGATTAAACATAAGCACTGAAAAACCTTTAGTGAAATTTGCTAATGGATTTTAAGCAATGAATTCCATAAATTTGTTTGCCAACTAATGCAACTGAAAATTGGAACAATCATATTTTACAAACTCATCCTTGTAGCAGTGTGATAATGCAAAGTTATGTTGTGACAAGATCGAGACACTAATTTATCAAAAGTAAGATTCGATGGTGCAATGTGATTTCATACATTGTTCCTAAATGAATGACAACTGTTGCTGTAAAAATTTTCAAACTCAAATAGTGCTTCAGCTGGTCTCATACGATATGAATAAGTCATTTTTCTCTGTCGAGAAAGTGGCAATACAAACGCAAGCAAATAATAAAGGACAACACTTATTCAAGGAAATAGAGAGAAAGGCACAATATTGGCAACCATTGTTTTCATACTGGCAAATGAAATAGATTAATGAAGAGATTTGCTGAGTTCGCGAACAAATCTTTGTGGAGCCCCGTGAGGAGTGGCAACCAGATCGATCATAGGAGTTCATCTACTCAACAGAAAAAATAACAGGATGAGCTTAAGAGTATCTATAACATAGTATTATGGCATTTTATTGTGGTATACTGCGGAATTGTGAATTTTTAGTCTACTTACCAAGATAGTTTTGCGGAGGCCCCAGAGTGGCAACCACGATCATAGGAGTTCATCTGCTCAACAGAAAAAAAGAAAAAGAAAAAAAGAAGGAGATGAGCTTAAGAGTATCTCTAACATAGTTTTATAATATTTATTGTGATATACTGCGAATTTGTCATTTTCAATCTGCTTACCAAGATATGTTTCGTCAGTTAGCTAAATCAATCTATTCGAGGCTATAAGATTCATTTCAAGGGACATGTATCCGAAAACATACAATGCGTACATTATGAGCAAGTGCTTACATATCTAATTTAATCTTATAATGCACACAAGTTGACCTTTTGTTAATATAAAACATTCGATCCTTACGTAAGGGTAGTCACTGGTTCGAATAAAATGATATGGAAGGTTATCTAAATTTAGAATTTATATAAGAGAGATTCACTGGATAAAATGATAATGTCGCTGTTCACATTTTAAATTATTCTTTTGTCCGTCGTTTGGTAACAAAAGTCATTATTTATATAGAGAGATTATTCTTGAAAATAAAGATCAACGAAAGATGCGACCGTGGTTGAGCATGTTGTTTTTCAACTTCATTTGTTAAAGAATAAAATTTCCAATTAAATTATAGCTCTTCAACAGTAATCATTTAAAAAAAAAACAGTTATCATAAAAGAAAAAGCATTAAAAAAAATTACATTAGATTCGAATTTCCAAGTAAAAGCAGAAAATCATATTCCATCATTAGGGAGTCAAGTTTTACTTTCAGTATGGCAGATGGTACCGAGAAAGTGGGATTTGTCAAAATTTTCCCAACATATTTGAGGTTGTCAATTTTATGAAAATGCATAATGCATTGTCTTATCTTAATCTTCATCGTGCGAAGAATCCAGGAAAGATAACACAAGGAGGGAGTCTCATTGTATGATCATGCTACAACTAAGTGTAAGAGTTTCATAATGTGGACTACATTAATTAATATTGTAATTGACCATTTTACGGTTATTGTAAAACGGAGTTAGTCTAAGGTGAGATAGAATGTTTCTTAATTAATTTAATATGGGATTGGCTAGTGTGGGCCGAGTTGAGCCTGGCCCGTAATGAGAGGGCTTGATTGGAAACTCTATAAATAGTGTTCAAATCTCTCCTCTAACCCTAATTCTCACATGTATTATCACATAAGGAGCGTTAATCTAACGCTAAAGGTGAGGGCGCCGCCTCATTAAATCAGTTATACAGAGGGCAATGGAGGAGAATGACTTAATGCGTGGATAATCCCCTTAATGAGTGGGTAATCCCTTTTCAACTTCCGCTTTAAGTACGATGGATCCCAAAACTGGTGCATTAATCTTTTTACTCAATTATGCATGTTTTTGATTTAGTTATGGAGATATTGAGATTGCGTAATTTGCATCTATCATGTAGAATCGGAGCAACCATAACCCTAGAACTCGAACGCATAAGATTTTTGTTCTAATTTGTGATTTTCGTGATTTTTTGTTCAATTAAAATAAAATTAAATCACAAATTTGGACTAGGCTCGACAAGATGAGCAAATCCATGGGCGGCGTGTCACTGGAGGAGGTCGCACGCGCCCCCACCCGTGGCCAAGCGCCACTAGGGAGTTGGAGACGCGCCCCACCCACAGTCACGCGCCCTCACGCGCTCCCATGTGCGGGGCATGGCTCGCATGTGCGTCGCACGCGCGTAGGCTGACGTCATTATGACGTCAGCAATCAGACTCGATTGGCGGCCGACTCGACTCGACTTGACTTGTTGACTCGACTCGACTCGTTGACCTAACCCAACCCGGTCAACTATTGACCAAACCGGTCAAGATACGCCCGCGCGTGAGCTCCACGCGTCGAGCACTCGGCGACGCGTGCGGGCGCGTGGCTGGAGGCGTTGGATTCGTATAACCATTCTCTATCTTGTGGTGTATTTACTTTATATGTTTGATGATTTTATGAATGCGAAAATACATACAAAGCTCTAAATACGTGTATTTTTAGTGTATTTTTGTATATTTTTTTTTGTATTTTCTGTGATTTTGGAAAGACAAGTGTTGGGTTACAGGTATGTTATCACATAAACATTATAATGGTGTGATTCATTAATAAAAATAAAACTTTATTGTGAATTGAAGCCGACTTAATGAGATACAACCATTGTGGAATAGTAATTGAGTTATGTATTGAGGTGATAAGAAACAGTAAAAAGTTATGAAACTTTTGTTGCTCAAGCATACTCCTTTATACGTTGGTAACCTTTGAATGATGAACATCTTAAAACTCATGACCAAACTGATTGTACTAATTAACACATCTGCTGAATGTGGATAATGCATCTCAGTTAAGTTATTGCATATTGTACCTAAACTCATTCGATCACTTTTTTTTTTTTTTTTATTGCTGGAGGAACCGCTTTGGTCGACAGCCGCCACGTAAACCCCCAGGTGTCGCTAGCGGGGAAACCACCACCCCGACGCCACGCTTAACTCACCACACAGCGCTTCAGCCTCTGCCGCGAGAGCTTCGAACCTTGGCCTCCTCAGTGGGGGGCAAAGGATCTACCATCCACGCTGCATCCGATCACTTGTTAATGTTCATCAAGTTGATTTTTTTTTTTTTTATGGTTAAGGAGTATGACAATATTTATGCAGAGCAATAGTATCTACTGTTATAGTTTAGATATTTGGTTCTGTGGTTTGACTCAATTTATAGGTCATTGGTTAATGTAATGATATTTGTTACTTAAAATTAACTAATTAATCAGCTGTTGATATTGGAGTTATGTTTGCCTTATGAAACTCATGAGCGATAATGGATTAACTATCGAGGCTTGTCGATCCGTGATACCCTATATTGCTATTGATGTTAACTTGCGATAGATCCTCTGGATCAGCATTCTTCTTTATGTTGTTGTGGTAATTTGTAATCGGGGTACATAAGAGATGATTACTTCTCTATTATGAGAAGTTTTTTATGTTGCTTTGTGATCAGGTGATCTTATTGAAGTATGTCTTTTCAGTCATTTATATATATATATATATATATATATATATATGCATGATTGATTTTTATTAATGAATAAAGTAATATAATTAGCATGATATGTGATTTTAGTGATTTATTGTCCCTATCACTAAAGTTAAAATCACATGTATATGGTGTATGTGAGAAGTAAAGTTTATATTCCCAAAGATGAGAGAGTTTTAAGGATTCAATTGAGTAGTGACCACCGAAGTGGCACGCTTGATTGGGTTTGAGAAATTTCAGTCTCGTATATTGATTAGGATGTCTCCTGGTCTAATGCGTAGTCATACTCTTAAAGGAGGTGATTGTGTATTAGTTTATGGAGAGATACATGATGGTATGGTGGAGGAGTGACTGATCCTAGTGGTTCATATGCTCAAAGATGATGAATTCATGAAAATTGGAATATACATAACCGCTATCATGTGGGGAGTGTACAATTGCATGTTATTTATTCTACCCAAATGTGATTATATGATTATGTGTGTAATTTTCTGGATGTGTACTTGTACGACAAGTTACACGGTACTCACATGATGGTAATTATATACATTACTTGATTTTCAGTCACAATTTCTATAATTAATAACTCTATTATTATTGAGGTTTTTACCGCTTCAAATTTTAAGTTGTGGACATATGATTTGTTATTTTTTTTTTTAAAGTAATAGAATTTGCTTACTGTCCATAAATTGTTCCATTCAGAGCACTTGAAAAGTAGTTTACCAACCGACTGCCGCTAAAAGATGATGGAAGCCTCAATGGCTTAAATTATGTTTTGTCTAGTATCGAAATTAGGACACATCTGCAAAGATTGTGTTTAAGTCCTAATGACATATACATCTCGTATATGGTTGAAGAGGTTGTTTCCAAAAATTTTCTATTTAAGAAATAACCTCACACATGACTACAAAAAGAGTAGAAAAGATGACAATATTGATATTCTGTCCACTCTTAATGGTTATCTAAAGACTTCTATAGATTATTGTAGAAGTAACATAACCAAGATAAAGAATAAATTGATTAGAATTAATCTTAAAGGTTGTCGCTTAATAGTGACCGTAAGTATTTTGGCAAGTATGATAATGCGGAATAGCTTAAAGAGTCATTTGTCAAATACATGGTAAATTTCGGGGTGATAACTTAATTACTGTGCCTGAAAATCCTAACAAGAAGATTTGGCTAAAAGGCATGAAGTACCATAATGAACATGGTGATAAATATGATTAGTAAGACTAATTTATCTTGTCTTCTGTGGGCTGATATTATGAAAGTAACTTTTTCACATACAAAATGTGTTTCTTACCAAAATTGTTTCATAAACTTCTTTTCAGTTATGGACTGGATGTAAATTACTTGAATCATATTAAATTTAAAGGTATCATGCAGAAGTGAGGTTATCTAATCCAATATTAAATGAGTTGGAATTTAGATTCACTTGAAATTATTTTATATCTTACCTAGATTGTTCAAAAGGGTATTAATTTTATGACCTTAAACAAGATACAAGAATTATTGAATAACATACAGTAAAATTTCTAGAGTTCAACGTAATTATAGATGATAGCTACTCTCGGACTATTAAGGATAATAGTACGATGGAAGATCACTGTGTTTTTGTTTTTGCCTATACAGACAATTGTGGTACAAACAATTATGGAATCTCCTATACCATAGAATAAATTCGTTGAGGTTCAAAGTACTATTCTTGATATAGTTATGATGAAATTTCTCAAGCTTCTCAAGTGTAGAATGAAGTGGTTGTAGCTCTATTTAAGAGATTTGTTAGGGAAATATGATCAGTTATACCATCAGATTACGTAGTCTATTTGTGAGAGCATGATTATAACATCTATTACATGGTTGATTTAGCGACATATATATATATATATATATATATATTCGTTTCTTTTTCTCAATCAAGTATGTGATTAGATGTCATAAAAGATGATAAAGTCTTCACTTTGAAAGAGGGGTGGATAATAATGTTGCTACCGAACCTACGAAGAATTAGTTCTATATCCTGCAAAAAAGAAAAAAAGAAAAGAGAGAGAGAGAGAGTAGAGGATGACGATGGTAAATTGGGTTTTAATTTCACGCATGGAAACTAGTTTCGTTTCCCGATAGAAATAAGAGCTAAACATATAATTTCTAAGGGTCACTGCAAATCTTACATAGCCACCATAGTAAGTAGAGACCCAATGTAGTTGAGGCAGGACGCCGTACGAGGAGTTGCATTCATCAATTGATGGATTTATGAGATGGGCTTAAGGCCCATCCGCTCAAGTTGGGCCCAAAAGGCCCGGCCCATGGGAATAGGGCCCGTGGAGGGGGAAGATATAAAAGGGAGGAGAGAGAGAGAGAAGACAACGTTTTGCAATTCAACGTCGTCTTCTCTTCTCCCGTGTGCTCTCTCCTCCAAAAGGAAACAAAAAGCAAACGGCACTTTCCTTCTTCCCTTCAAGGCGTCATCGGATCGAACGGGGCCAGAATTTCTTCCTCTTCTTCAGCGTTGGTGTTTAATCTGTGGCTAACAAGGTACGCTCGAATCCGTGGTGTGCTTTACGATCGGTGATGCGTGTTTTCCGGGCTTCGTCTTCCGCATTGATTTAGGGTTCGATTTAGTGTCGAAACCAGTTTTCGGGGATCCGTTATTCCCAACATTGGTATCAGAGCCCTAATTCACGTTTTTCCGATCAATTTGATGTTTTTTGATTGATTTTTTTGCGAAAAACTTTCGGCCGTACGGATCGGGGCGAGAAATCCTGACACTCGAGCGTTGTTCAGCCATTTTTCTGAGTTTTCGTAAGTCGAAATCAAATTCTGAAGGCACTAGGTGAAAGGCGACGTCGAGACGAGGCCGGCGACATGTCGCACGTCGCCGTCGACGCCTCACGCGCCCACACGTGCGGCCAGAAGCCGCTGCGCGTGGGCGAGACGTGCCTGGAAGCGCTGGCTTCGCCAGCGCGTGCGCCACACGCGCCAGTGGCGAACCGACACGTGCACGCCGGCGGCTGGCGAACCGGCATGCGCCGGTCCGCGGACCGACGCGTGCTAACGTCACGGGATGACGTCATCGTGACGTCATCCACGGTTGTAACCGCTCGGATGACGTCACCGATGATGTCATCGACGACGACGTTTCGCCGGACGGTCACCGGCCGGCGACCCGACCCGACCCGACCGGCGACCCGACCCGACTCGCGGATGAGGCACGCGCCCGGCACGTGCCGAATGACGTCTGCGTGAAGTCATCCCCCGCACGCGCGAGGCACATGCGGTCGGTCCACGCGAGCGGTCCAACCGGCCCGTCCAGTCCGACCGGTTCGACCGTCGCGACCAGTCTGACATGTCCGACCCGCGCGCCCGTTGACCCGACCTGTTGACCGTTGACCGACAGTTGACCAGTTGACTGTTGACCGACGACCGTTGACCGTTGACCGTTGACCAAAAAAAAAAAAAAAAAAAATGAATTTGTTTCTTTTTCAGTCATGCCTATGTGGATTATAAGTAATCCATTTTTAATTCTGCATTTGTTGCATGAATTTTGGAAAATTATGTATTTTCTCTTATATTAATTATGGATTATAAGTGATCCATTTTTAATTCTCGCATTTGTTGTAGGAACTATGATGCGTTATGCAAGGATACCTGCAATCCCGAGAACGGACGAGGGAAATGCAAGACTTAAAAGGCTGATGTCAGAATTAGCTAATTATCAGTGGCATGATGGTGATTTAATATCACATGTGATCAAGGTCAATCAGATGATATAGGAAATCATCTGGAATAGTTATGTTATGCCGGATTTTGAGAAGGTGCCGGCTTTGATGAACACTCTTCCACCTAAATGGCAAGCAAAGTGTTGGATCGGCTATGGGAGGTCAACGTGGTCCCGGGTTATAGGAGGCTGGTGGAAGCTTTTGTGAGAGAGCACTATAGGATTGAGTTGGCCAAAACTTCAACCCTTAGATTGAGCGCCACATGGCGCCGAGTGAATGCACCTTGGAGGCGACATGAAAGCTCTCCAAAAGTTTTTCCATGGTTGGCAAATGTGCCTTCAAATTTCTCAGATATTATGACTGATAGAATAGAAGGGACATTCCCTATTTATTTCTTTGATTAATGATGTAATGTTTACTACCCGATTGTTGTTGATGTAGCAACCGATATGTTAGTTGTATCATGTGAAAGCATTGTTATTTTATTGGATGTTAAGATTTTATTTGCTTTCGCTATTGCTGGTTGCTTGTGGGTAATTAGTGTGGTAGTAATAGAAGTTTTTGTAACTTCATAGAATTTATTTGCATAAGATAATTATCTTAATAATAATTTTAAGTTAGGATTTTTGGAGGATGATTGGAAACATAGTAACCTTTTGATTCTGAAGCATTACTTGAAATTATTTATTAATATGATGGGTCTATGCAAATAGGGATGCATAAATGATAGGCATTAATTATTTGTGCATATATGTCTGATGTGTTCAGATCGATGGTTTCGGCAACTAAGAATGTGATTGCTAATATGAACGGTAACAATTGTGAAATATTGAATAAGAAGATTCAATATGTGCTGGAAAAGCAAGAAGCACTAGAAGCTCTTGACCATGTTATGGAAGATCTTAAGGATGCCATGCGCCACCTTGAGCTAGTAGAGGACGCCTAACGGTATTTGAACCGAAAATAGAAATTTGCTATGCTGTTCTAGCTTAGAAAGGGCTTTGTGCTTTAAGCGCAGGCGTATTGATTCATTCAATATGTGGGAATGCAAAGGATCAAGTCCTTATTGCAAGAAATCAAGAATTAACCAACACAAGAGAGGAAAACGTCCTCAAGTGAAGAAAATGTCAAGAGTGAGGTGTTACAATTGTGACAAGAGAGGTCACTATGCTCGCGACTGTCGTGAGCCAAAGAAGCTATACACCTCTTGTACATTTGAGAACTTTGCTTATGTGTCAAGTTCTGCATTATAGGCTGAATCCAATCCTTTGTGGAATGTAGATTCATGAGCGACAGACCATGCAGCAAAGGATAGAGGATCCTTCGTGGAATTCCGACGATACCAACTGGAACTAAGTGGATCTATATTGGAAATAACTCCAGAGCTGAAGTTAAAGGGATTGGCACCTGCCAATTGAGCATGCATGGTGGACGCATCTTGATGTTCTATATGCTCTGGAGATTCGTCGAAATTTAGTGTCTGTCTTAGTATTGGTTAAGCTTGGTTTTGGTATGAACTTCCATAATAAATGTGTAGATTTGTGTTTAGATACAAACTATTATGGTTGTGGTCACTTACTAAATGGTTTTATTGTACTAAATGTTGACTGTGATGATGTTAATATGTTATTCCCTTGTTTCACGTCTTCTACCTTATATGATAATGATGTGAATATGGTGGCATGCTAGACTTGGTCATATGGGCCAACAACATATGAATAGACTAGCCAAAGAGGGCTTGTTGGGCAATATTGAAAAAAAAAATCGATTTGTCCATATGTGAGCATTGCCTAGTAGGGAAAATGACAAGGAAACCATTTGGAAAAGGTAAAAGAGCTGAATTTTCTCTGCATTTAATCCATTTGGACGTCTGTGGTTCAATGAACGTGAGAGGAAGGCAATGGGCTGTTTGTTTCATCACTATTATAGATGATTCTACTTGATTCAGATATGTCTGTTTGATTTCTCATAAATCTGAAGCATAAGTTGTTTCAAAATGTTTATGAATCTGGCAGAAAATCAATTAGACAAGAAAATAAAGGTATTTAGATCCGATCGAGGTTGAGAATATTTATCTGATAAGTTCAGAAAATTATGTGATGAAAAATGAATAGAAAGATAGTTGTTTATTCTATATACTCCTCAACAAAATGGTGTTGCGGAGAGAAGAAACAGAACCCTACTGGAATGGTTAGGTCCATGATGGCGCATGCTAACTTATCCATCACTTTTTGGAGTGATGTGTTGTTAACTGCTGCCTATATACTTAATCGGGTGCCTTCCAAATCGGTTATTTCCACTTCATATGAGTTATGGATAGTTAGAAAACCGGACTTAAGTTTTCTTAAGCCATGGGGTTGTGCTGCCTATATTCATGAGTCCTCTCACAAGTTTGGGAAATTGGGTCCTAAAGAAAATAAGAGTATTTTCATGAGATACTGAGAACACTCAAAAGGATATGTATTCATAGGTGAGCAGGAAAGTGGGAGTATAACTGAATTTGAATCATGGGATGTCACATTCTTAGTGGATGGATTTCCTAAGATGGGCGAAATAAGGGAAGATTACTCCCTATTTGAGACCTTGGATCAAGATAATGATGTCAGTGGAGTTCGTCCAAGTGGGAGTAATATGAGATGTAATGAATTGAATTCAACTAATTCTCAATTGCAACCACCTGATGTGACGACATCATCATTACCTAATCCAAGTGGGAGCATGATGGGGAATGATGTGTTAAGTGTACAATCTCCCATACGGTGAACAAGTCGCCAAAGTATTCCCCGTCGATATTTTGACATTGAAAGGGAAAGTTTTATAGTTGCTCCACAAGATAAAGATGAGCCAAGAAATATTAATGAGGCTCTAAATTGTCCTAATAAGGAAAAATGGATTCATGCAATGAAAGAGGAAATGGAGTCAATGAAATCAAACCAAAGTCTGGGAATTGGTTGATCTTCCAAAAGGGACACAGCTATTGGGAACAAGTGGGTTCTCAAAATAAAGCGAAAGGCTGATGGCTCAATAGAAAGGCATAAGGCTCGCCTTGTGGCGAAAGGGTATAATCCACAGGAAGAAATTGATTATGAAGATACATTTTCTCCTGTAATGAGATTACCTTGATTCGCATTATTCGGCAATAGTGACTAGTATGGATCTTGAGTTACATCAAATGGATGTAAAGACTGCTTTCCTCAATGGAGAATTAGAGGAAGGAACATATATGGAACAACCTGCTGGTTTTATAATGAAAGGCCAAGAAGATAATGTATGTCGACTTTGGGGGTCGATATATGGCCTTAAGCGCCATCGAGACAAAGGTATATACATTTTCATAATGCCATAGTGGCATATGATTTTACAATGATTGACGAGGATCATTGTGTATATATCAATAGATCCAATGATCAATTTGTGATCATATCATTATATGTTGATGATATACTAATTGCCGGAAGCAATATGGAGTTGGTTAATACTTGTCAAGAGATAGTTGTCTTCTAACTTTAAGATGAAGGATATGGGTGAGGCTGCATACATTCTTGGAGTTAAGATTTCGAGAGATCGTTCGAAGAGATCGTTGTCTCTTTCGCAAGAAACTTATATAAATAAGGTTCTTGAACGATTTCGTATGCAAGACTCAAACCCATAGACACTCCTATTGCAAAAAGGTGAAGGATTGAGCCATAGTCTCGTGTCTAAGGACTCCACAAGAGAAGGAACAAATGAAACATGTTCCTTATGCTAGTGCTGTTGGGAGCTTGATGTATGCTATGATGTGTACAACACCCGACATATGCTTTGCAGTCGGAATGGTGAGCAGATACCAATCCAATCTAGGTCAAGCACATTGGAAAGCCGTTAAGAGAATACTGAGGTATCTAAAGGGGACTGCTGATTATACGCTGAGTTATTAAGAAAAGGATCTGCAACTCAAAGGCTATTCTAATACTGATTGGAGAGGAGATTTAAATGAAAAGAAATCTACCTCTGGGTTTGTTTTCTTACCGAATAATGGCACCATATGTTGGAGCAAGTAAGAAACAAAAGTGTATAGCCTTGTCCACGATGTAAGTTGAGTTCGTGGCATTATCGAATAGTGTAAGAAAGTGTTTGGCTTAAGAGATTTCTTGGATCATTTAGGTGTTATTGGAAGTGCTGCAAATTCATTGTTGGTTAACTGTGATAGCTAAGCAGCAAAAAGCGTATACCAAAGATCCAAAATATCATGGCAAGACCGAACATATAGATACCAAGTATAATCTTGTCAAGGATATGGTTGCACGAAAAGATGTGAACTTAGAGTACATACTACGCATGGAATGGTAGCAAATCCTATGACAAAGCCAATACCTAGAGATGTGTTTTGAGGCCATATGAAATCTCTAGGATTGCGTAGAGACCGATGTACTGAATATTGTATTTTCCCTAAGTGTTCACAATTTGATGAATTTGTGTTTTCATCATTAATGCCTCTGAATCTTTGTTTGATCTTTATGCATCTTAATGCTTAGTGCATTACTTTAAATTGAAAAGTATGTCGACAGATATGAGATTAGCCCACTCACATGGGTAATCGCCTCTATTTACTGTGTAATAAATAGAGATGAGACTATTTTAAAGCTTATTATCTAGGTGATAATCGAGAGCTCAAGCTTAAAACACGTATGTCGCCTTAACTAGGTGTTAAGATGAAGATATAATACTTACTATGTCCGAAAGTAAAAATACCCCACATGTTTTACTTTATCTGTCTAAGATGCCGATATGAGTTCGATGAATTTTGTGATTGAGTAGATACGTGAACTCAAGTTAGACATTGGGTATGTCCGAACTATCATCTGTACGGTATTGAAAGGTGTAGACATACGCTCCATGGGAAAGGAGTTAATCCCGTAATACGTATTTCATACTACGTATGCATGAGACGACCAATAAGAGCGGCAAAAGTTTGATCTCAACTTTTATGTCGTGTGAGACTCTTGAGGAAGAGAGTTCCTCAATTTCTTAGTCCCCTCATGACTCTTACTTATTCTCAAGATTTCTATTTATTGTTTGCTATCTTAGGATGTTGCTAATGGTCATGAGTTTGATTCGATCTAATGGGGCATTTCTAGAAAAGCAAGCTGGACTGAAATTGAGAGTTTGAAGGAAAGAGGAAGATCGATTTTGGAGAAGCACATTGTAGTTTTGTATTCATCGGTTAACCAATTATGACTGTCTTTGTGATAATCATAATTGTGAATACAATATATATATCATTATTTAAAAGAGATCAAGAGAGATATAAATGTGATCGATCGATCTAGGGTACTGCATACTAAATCTACTCAGGATGTGATGCCCATTATGAGCTGCTATATATTCCTAACAGATGTATGGCAACGAGCTCTCAAAGTATGCTGGTCGCACGGATTATTCACCGGTATGAATGTTGAAGAGAGGAAAAGAGGATTTTGTTCGGCCCACCATATTAAGTGAGAGTCTATGCTGGATTTTTCTCTCGATGGGGCTGAGTAGGGCTGTCCGCCCATGTTGGTTTTGCACCACCATGTGCGAGTGGGAGATGATGGATTTATGAGATGGGCTTAAGGCCCATCCGCTCAAGTTGAGCCCAAAAGGCCCGGCCCACGGGAATAGGGCCCGTGGAGGGGGAAGATATAAAAGGGAGGAGAGAGAGAGAGAGAAGACAACATTTTGCAATTCAACGTACGTCTTCTCTTCTCCCGCGCGCTCTCTCCCCTCCAAAAGGAAACAATAAGCAAACGGCACTTTCCTTCTTCCCTTCAAGGCGTCATCGGATCGAACGGGGCCAGAATTTCTTCCTCTTCTTCAGCGTTGGTGTTTAATCTGTGGCTAACAAGGTACGCTCGAATCCGTGGTGTGCTTTACGATCGGTGATGCGTGTTTTCCCGGGCTTCGTCTTCTGCATTGATTTAGGGGTTCGATTTAGTGTCGAATCCAGTTTTCGGGGATCCGTTATTCCCAACATCAATGAAGTCACTCAAGATGAAAGGATGTGGTTGGAACATGGAATTGTTTGTGATGCCTATGGGCATTACCATCTCGCTGCATTTCTGCAAGCAAATCTCCCTTTCAGTTCAATAGAAGTCTAAGTTTTCTCAGACGCTGCACAATTTTACGAGGAAGTTTTCAAGAGTGAGATATTGAAATTAAAATAGACCCGATTAACGGCGTGCTTGGAGTAGCATGAACATAGACCTGATGATTCCCGTATTGGGACAAAAGGCAATTGCCTAAATCCATCTTAATTGGAACTTGACCAAAAAAAAAAAAAAATCCATCTTAATTGGAAAGTCGTTCGAAAACGAAAAAGGGAACTGTTTTTCTAACTTTGTCCAATTTGAAGTAAATTCAATTCAGCGTGTTTAGCATGCACCCATGAGACCGAAATATATTATCCAAATTCGCTTAAGTAATCGAGAACCATCGTGCCTCCTCTAATGGTTAAAGATGATAATGCAGAGGATTTTACCTGCCAACTCCAACCCAAATTGGTTTGAGAGACATCAGTGGGAGGATTGACGTAGCATGCGGAGTTCCCATCATAGGCAACAACGCCTGCAAATATTTTGCCAAGAATGCCATTCTCAATAGTATTTGCTCCATCAATGCCATTGCATATCATTGTCACTGGGATATATCGGCGGATCATCATATTGAGCTGCTCTCCAATACAACGATTTCAAGTAGCTCTTCAGCTCATCCACACTCTCTAAAGGCCTAACACGTCCACACACAAGAATGCACTAATTAATCCACGATTGATTGAATCTCTTTAGTAAATTAACATCCACACAAATTCTCGAAAAGACTCAATTCAGCCTCGATGATCATGAAACATACACCAAAAGAAGAGTGTGTGTGGATTACGTTCATGATCTCAAAAGGTAAATTGAGTTTATTCAGCTCCCTTAAATTGAGAAACTGGATCGGGATACCCTATAGCATTCCACTCATTTGGTGACTAAGATACATAATAGATGAAGCACAAGATCACATACTTGCAAGTCTTGAACATCTTGTTTAGGTTTGAAAGACCATTAGGTTCGTGAGCAACTCTATCGATCTCTGACCATGAATCTCTTATAGTTTGGTAGCAAGTCTCACTAGCTTCCTGTGCAAAGCCACCAAGATTCAGCACAAACAATAAAAATGAATATATATTCCAGATCGAACACAAACAATGAAAATGAATGAATAGATATTAATATTTCAAATCACCCAGGTGGTAAGTTTGTATGTCTTTCCCATCTAAGGAATGTTTTCGAATAACCACACCTATTAAATCTCTTGAGGCCATTCTCTTGAGCATTAATATTGTACTCATGTACTTACCTTGTGTGGAGATGGGGATATAGGGATATTGCGTCAACCAATGGAATATTATTTGGAGGATCAAAAAGTGCCGCACGCTTCATCATTAGAACAAAAAAGAAGAAGAGAATTTACGAGTGTAATTACCTTAAAGTCCTTGGTGATAACCCAATGATATGCATCTTGTGGGGTGATACGGTCAAAGTACAGTATCGGAGCTGAAGATGCCAGAGCTCCGAGGGCCACATGTGGATATTTTAGGCGGAACCAAGAAGCAAGCACTGAAATTCGCACTAGCTATTAGAATTTAATAACTTAAAATAACAAGGAGATATATCGTTTTCGTGTAAAAAAAGAATTATTATTTTCGTTAAAAGTATAGGGTAGTGACAGCTTATTCTGAATTACCATTGATTTTTCACGTACGCAACTTAGAACAGGTATCAAAACCTGTCAAGATTCTCACATACATACACACATGTTTCGGTGGTATCTTCTTTATTTTTTATTTCTCCCATACACACACAACGATAAGTTCGGAATGAGATTGACTTCTTTCATATTCGAATGAAAAGGGGGCAGAAACCGGCAAAAAATTCAAATATCCCACGGTTTATGCTCTTAAAATATTGAAAGAATATGATACCCACTGCACTTACTTCCTCCATATGATGCTCCCACCACTATAACTGGAGAATATCTGGCTTTCAGTTTCTGCTTCACGTGCACGATAATGGCTGCATAATCGGCCAAAGCTTGGGCCGAGCTAAAATACCCACGGATATTTGCATCTTCGAGAGCTCCTTTTAAGGTCATCCCAAGTGGAATTGACTCTCCATAATACCGATGATGACAAGAAACATTCCGCAAGAAAAGAAGAGTTCAACTACGTAGTTAGAAGCTTAAGCTAGACAGAAAGAACATTCATGCATGGACTCACCCCAAAAAAAAGGGTAGAATTCAGATGTACTACCTCAATATAAGCTAATAAAGCTTTGAATTGAGCCGCATTATCAGTTAGAAACCCGATTGTAGTTGGCTCTCCGTCGATTGGCGATTCGGCACCGAGGTAAACGAAGATGGGCGCACTAGAATTGGCACCGCCCCAGAAGTTGGAGTTGATCAAGTATCTTTGTTTAAAGGCAGTGTAGCTCTCTGGTCTATAATTGAAATGGTCGAGCGTTTGGTTGAAAAAGAAGGTTTCGTAATCGTTTGCTATGGATGCCGAAACTGCATGTTTGGAATATTGGAGATTGTGTTCGCGGTGTAGACTCAGGGTCGGAGTGTCGAGTTTCCGTCCAGAAATTGAAGCTGCAGATAAAATGAAGGAGATGATCAAAGAGAGCCAAGAAAGAGTCATAGTGTGTAGTGTGTACACGAAGCATGTTTATGAAGAATTCCAAACTTCGTAGGACAATGAAATAGACACCTTCAAAGCATATATATATATATATATATATATATATATAGAGGCATCTGCCGTCTGTGGGCCACGGTTTGAAGTGAATTGAGCACTTATTGTAAGTCTATGCTGTTTAGACATCTTTTGGCTATAGTGTATAATGTATTAGTGTAGGTAATTAACAACTCTCGAGGTCGTGAAATATTCAAGAACCTTTTGATAAAAAGAAGTCGCTCAAGACAAGTAAAGCACAACCCGGCATACGATTTAATTACTATAGTTCATATGCATTCCTATTTCAATTTCAAGATTATGAATTCGTATAAGAAAATGCATCCCTTATTGAGGGTCTCTTTCACTGATTTCTTCGAACTGAATGTGTTAATAACCTATTATTTTGTCGATTTCGCATTGTGGGCTTCAATGAGGAGAAGGACAATTGACTTGTGCAATTTTCATGAATTGAGCTTAGGAAAAACACGAGGGATGTGTCACGTTTTATTGCCAACATACGCCTTGTCATTGGTGATGAACTTTGTTTTCCCTTGCTCTTACGAAGAATATTTTTGCTTTTACTCGTTCCATGATTGCTTTTACTCGTTCTGCCATTTTAAACCTAGAAAGTTAAAAAAAAAAAAAAAAAAAAACTCGCGTGTTAAGGCAGACATTTGTATTTTAACCCCAACCTTGTCAAAATTTCTAGGTTTACAATGTGAGTATCTACAAGTCGTTTTCAGCCCAAAAATAATTATGAAAATAATCCTCATCTATGTATATATTCTAGTAAATAATTGGCCTTTGAAACTTTAAAGGGCCTTCGGATTATTGGAAGGTTGTCCGCGCGTGATTGTGAGGGCCTAATTGCAAAAGTATAAAGTATGTATTCTAGCAAATAATTGACCTTCGAAACTTTAAAGGGCCTTCAGATTATTGGCAAGTTGTCCACGCGTGATTGTGAGCGCCTAATTGCAAAAATATAAAGGAGCTTGCACTGGCAGAAGTCAGTTTTGGGTTCGTTGATGATATTCAATATGTTTAAAATGATTTATAGAATCTGATTTGATCAACGGAATCATTTCGAAGCACTGCAGCGATGGACTTGATTGAAATGACCATTATTTCCTTAGTAAATTATTTAAAATTTTTTAAGCCTTGTATTATGGATTTATTTTAAGAATCCGGTTGATGTTGTGGGTGTTTCGTTACTCAAGCAATTTCAAAATCAAGACCCTTTCTATACTTGACACTTTCATGAATTACATGTACACACATAATACATTTGATTCATCATAGGTGGATCTTATGTGGAATTCATTGGATCCAACGATGCAATTGTAAGGAAATGCAGTAAATTCAAATTAGACCACATCTTTGCGCTCTAACGCGCGAATAAGTAATGTAATTGATGCATAGCTCTGCTTTCATGGCTTGGACAATCACTTAATCTTTTGATGCTCGCACGCTGAATCCTATGGCTGGGGAAGGTTATCCAATGAAACAATCCACTTTTCTTTTTTCTTTAACCAGAATTTACGGTCGGTGTTGATCTTCTGAAGATAATTGTGTGTACTTTAGTTCCATTTCTAAATTACGCAGAAGGACCACCCTTTTCTAGATGAATCCTCATCATTTTGTTATTAACCCACCCAACTACCTTTTTTAGCCTAAAAGTAAGAAAATGCATACTTCCTAGAAAAGAATCACACTATGTTTTTGTATTATTTACTAAGAATCATGCTTCAACTTTAGAAACAATTTTTATATCAAAAGCATAATTCCTTGAAAAGAAGCTTTGACATTTTATATGCATCGCGAGCACATCACAAAATCATTACCATCTAGAAGAGGGCAAGAAACACACGGAGTTGAATGGTCAAGCGACGTGCAATCATGGCAATTTATTGTCATCACTCTATTCATCAACAGGACAAAAATAATCCCAAATCTCTACTGTTTACCCTAAAAATTGACAAACTTTTGATTATTATCGACAAATGATAGATTTAGTTGATAATAGTAGAGTTTGGTCATTTATGAAGAGAATTATTGATAAATTGAAGAGAATCGACAACTCACCAATGAAGTCATTGACGGCACATAAGATGAAGTTATCGATGAGAACCTTGAATTGATGAAGTCATTGATATCGACGTAGAGCAATTGAGGATAATCATTGGGTGGTTATTTTTATTGCTACTATTTTAGGATTGTTGTAATTTCTTATAAAAAAGAATTGCTATAATAGGAGACTGCGGAGTAGCTTCTAGTGGATAATGTAACTTCTTGTAACCACTAAAAGGTTATTTCTTTTTTTAAAAACTGTTTGTAATCTCTATTTGTAACATCAATTGTAGACTTTAAATAAGCACATCACACTTTTTGTAAACCCCAGAGCCCCCTCCCTAACAAAGAAAAAAACGTAATTTTTCAATAACCAAGCTAATCCAGTTCATGTTAATCCTGTTGACAATTATATGGCTAATCAAATTTTTTCACAGATTGGACCTCTTGTTGGGCCAATTCCAAATGGGGATACTGTGACACTTTATGATGCAATCTTACACTCAAATGTAGGAAATATTCCCATATAGGCCTAATGTGCCAATTAGCCCAATGTCGACAATCCGAATCAAGAGCGATCTTTGAGTTCTAATCCTAGGGGGCAAGAAGGTCAAGCCTATCGGCCTATTTATCTTGAATCCAAGGGGCAGAAAAATCAAGTTTATCGATTCATGAATCGAGACCAAATTGCTGAAATAGTGATACAACAAATAGGTGCTGACAGAGGGGATATTAGGCCTCTTTATAGACTTGCTCAAATGGGCGGATAGGATCGGGTTGGGCTTGCGGCGTCGAGCCTAACTCCACATCAAAGCATCTAACCATAAAAAAAATTGCTTGCTTACTTTTCGGTCCGAGCGAGCTATGCTGAGGCCAAATTAGGCCTGTTGAGTTGCCGCCCCATTGTCATATCTCAGACCAACTACCAGAGGTTCGATACCTTAACAAGGAGATTAATGAATAATTAGGTTTAACTCTAAGTATAAATTCCTTTGTCTTCATTCAAAATGATGATATTTTTCATGTAGGGATCTGCTTGCATTGATGATAATGTTGTGCGCCTAAAGTAACTGATTTGTGTCTTCCAATCCAAACAACGGGAACTTGCAAAACATATAATTAGTGACGAGAATATATTTGAGTTTGAGCCCTTGAAGGAAACTCAATTTAAATAGAAAATTAAAATCCAAATAGGGCTTGTTATTTGATGACCAAACAAGCAAGAAAATATGTGAGACGAGCCGCAAAGCAACAAATAAAGTGCCCTAATTATGTACCTTTCCTTGTGTAGACAATGGCTATACCATCTAGATTGTTCTTCCGTACCCTAAGATTGAAAAAGAGATCCAATTGTTAAGTGTGATTAAGTAATGTAAAATTTTACTCTTCGGATGGATGGATGGTGATGAACATTCAAAATTTTAATGCCCTTTGCTGCTATAAGGATCTCGATGTCCATTTGAGAAAATAATGTTGCTACCAAACATACAATAAATTAGTTCTATATCATGCAACCAAGAACAAAAAAAGAGGTAGAGGAAGACGATGTTAAGGTTTACTTTGAATTTGAGCCTGTATACAAGAGCCGGTCCGATTGGAGGATATTGATCGATTTGTTAAAACAAGTATATTGGGAAAGAAACAAAATACCAATAGGTTACTTTCCCATTTGGATTGAACTTTCTTTGCTTGACGGCCGCACTAATTCCGTAATAATATCTGTCCTGTTGCCGAACGGGGGAGTAGAGTCTTGAAGCCGCTTGATAAAGGATCGCATCGAAGACTTCTTTCTCCAACCGCATGAAGGAATTCTCGAAACACGGGTTGATTTGTGCAATGTTTTTGGAATGAATATGATGGTGGTTCGTTCAAATTCATTTTCGCAAAAAGTATAAAGTGCTAGGAAGGACCTATAACGCATATACGACGTATTAGTTAACGCCGCCTCTAGCGCGCGAGCCGGTTCCTTACGCGTGCAAAACAGTATGTGAAAGTAACTCAGGATGATCACTGTGGATTAGGAAAACCGATAGGATATCAGGAATACTATGTCGAAGAAAATTGAGAGGGAGTGTCAGGATTCGAATCATTAATTCATGCTCCGGTACTATACTAAACAAACGGTTATTTCTCGAAATTAGTTTAAATTATTAGGAGGGAAAATAGAACTGATCCCCGGCCTGTGACTGTGAGTGAGTGTGGATCCATAAACTTGTGCCACAGAATATGAAAATCAAAATAAAAAGAAAATCTATGCTTGATCAATTAAAAAGACCAGCAGTTTCAGAGTTTTTACCGGGGTCCAAAATTAATTGGGAGTTTGTTGTCAAGTACATAACTCAAATATAAAATCGGGTGAAGTCATTTGGCTCGTTCTACTTGAATAAAGAAAAACAAGGATAATTTTTTGGTGGGGTAAGTACATTATCAATGTCAAAAGTTGTGTGCGGCGCTCACTCTGGTGCCAAAAAGTTTCTGTCGGATCACTTAAGTGCCAAAAAGTTTGAAAAATGATCATTTTAGTGCCAACTCCGATTTGGTTGGCCGAAAATCCGACGTAGCACTTTTTTTTTAATTTTATATTAATTTTTGAAGTTGATGTGGCTTGTCGGAGAGTAGAGTTAGCATTTAAACAACAAAATGACGCCGTTTGGTGTGTCTCCCCCAATTCAAAACCCTAAATCTTCGGCCAGTCGCTGTCATCGACGGCCCCCGCGCTCGGCGGCCATGGCCGCGGCTCCGACCCCGACCCTGACCCCGACAACAGCCACTTGACGGCCAAGTCGAAAGTCGTGATTTGGCCGGTGCTCGGGTGGTTGCCGATGAGTGCGCCGCCCTCAATCTCTCCCTCTCCATCTCCGATCTCCCCGACGAGTGCCTAGCTTGCGTCTTCCAGTACCTAGGCTCCGGCAACTGGGGCTGGTGCTCCCTCGTGTGCCATTGCTGGCTCGTGATCGACGGCCAGAGCTGCCAGAGGCTTGCTCTCCATGCCCACTCGGAGCTGTTGGACGTGGTCTTGGTGCTGTTCATGCGAGTTTGACTCGGTCACGAAGCTCACACAGAAATCGCGAGTTCAACTTGGCGCAAGTCGTTGAGCATCGGCGATGACGCGCTCATGCTGATCTCGCTCAAGTGCAAGAACCTCATGCGCCTCAAGTTGCGGCCGAACAATGGCGGCCAAGTGAGTTAAGTCGACGGCTGAGCGATGGCGGCCGAGCAAGCTAGGTCGGTGGCCAACGAGGATCAGAACCCTAATTTCAATCTCCAAATAAAAAAAAAATCCCAAAATGAGTTGTGCGGTGTCGTTTTTGTGATGCTATCCACTTAAGATACCAAAACGACGTTGTTTAAAAGCTATGTCAATTTTTTAAAAAAAATATAAAAGCCACGTAATTATTTTGGTCGGAATCTCTTGTCGGCGGCACCAAAGTGATCGTTTTTCCTCCGATTTGGCACTTAAATGATCAAACAGAAACTTTTGGCACCAAAGTGAGTGCTATACACAACTTTTGGCACTGATAATGTAATTACCGTTTTTTTGTAAGATATAAAGGAGTCTTTGTTCTTATTTATTATTAAAAATGGCCTTCCCGAATCAATTTATCATCGATATTTTCTGTAATAGCAATTCAACGAATCAATTCATTATCCACATTTGTCATAGAAATCCAGCACATCATCGTTTCAAAGCAAGAAGATCGGCATATATTCGGCTATCCACACTTTGGAATTTCGCGCTCGATCAACTAATCCAGATCGGTTTAGATCTTTGGTATTAAATCCAAACAACATGAACTTGCAAAACATTAACCATTGATGAGAATATATCTCGATTTCGCTTGTGAAGGAAAGCTAATCCAAGTAGATATTTCAAATCAAAATAGGCTCATGGTTTGACCCCTAAACATGTAAGAAATTATGTATATACTTTCTTCTTTGGACTTATATTCCTAATTTGAGTAGATTTCCTTCTCTTGAGGGATTCATAGGTACTTGAGATAAGTCGCAAGCAACAAATAAAATGGCCTGGTTTTGTACCTTTCTTTATATAGATAGCGACTATACCATCAAAATTGTTCTTCAGGATCTAAGATTGAAAACGATATCAAATTGTTAAGCATGATTAAGTAATGTGAAAATTTATTCTTCCAATGGGCGTATGGAGATAAACATACAAGTTTAAATAGCCTCGGTAGTGTAAGGATCTAGATCTCCATTTGAGACAATTAATGTTGCTACCAAATCTACATAGAATTAGCTATTTATCCTGCTACAAAAAGAAGAGGTGGACGACAACGATGGAAAGGTTTACTTTAAAGGTTATATAAAGAAACTAGTTTAATCTAGTCGTAGAAATAAGAGACAAACATATATTTTCCAAGTTACCGGAAGTCATACAAGACCACCGTAGTAGAGGCCCGACTGCTATATTAGTAGTTGCGCTCATCAATGAATCTTGTCAAGATGGGGCATGCCATTTCGCTGCAGCTTTGAAGCAAATCCCCCTTTTAGTTCAATAGAAGTGTGAGTTTGTTAGACGCTACCAAATTTTACAAGGAATATTTCAAGAAGGGGGTGGTGCAATTAAAATAGAATTGATTGATAGGTGTTCTCGGATCGGCCTGAGCATAGACCTAATGATCCCTGTAATGGAACAAAATGCCATTGTCCAAGTCCATCGTAATTGTATTATCACTCGGACGCAGAGAGGGAACAGTTTTCCTAACGCTGTCCGCTTAGAAGTAATCAAAACTCAACCAGGTTCGAATCCACCCATGACATCGAAATGCATTATCCAAACCCTCCCAAACGGTCAAGGCCCATTGGCCTCCTTTAATGCTTAAAGATTAAGATATAGAGTACCATACCTGCCACCTCAAATCCAAAGTACTCTGGATATACATGAGTGGGAAAATTGAGGCAGCATGTGTTGGAAAAATATGGCTTTGAATTAATAGAGTAATTAAGTTAGATTTTGATACGTGATATCACTTTTATTTTTTTTTAAGGATTTATTTGTCTCATAGAGTTGCTAATGATCACTACCAAATATCCTTCAAGATATAACAAAGTCTCAAATGAGACTACTAAATATAAATTTTAATATTTTTTCAGGATCTCTTTTTAGGAAAAAATTGAAAAGATGGTTGTAGTTTTAAAAAAAAAAGACTTGAAAATGATCTCATATATATATATATATATATATATATATATATATATATATATATATAAAATTGATCTTAAAGAACATAGATAACTTTTTGATCTTAAAGAAAATAGATAACTTTTCGCCAAAGGTTACAAATTGAACAAAGATATCCCTTCGTTCGGAAGGAGTTGCAAAATGAACAAACACAACCCTTTTGGAATTGTTGCAAACTGAACAAGTGTAATTTCCAAAGGTTGTCTAGAAAAGACACACATAAAAAATTCTAAATAATAAAATAATACTTTTTAAATAAATAAAATTCCGAATTTCATAATTTCTAAAAATACTTAATAAAAAAAAATCTTTGAAATAATAAAGGTTAATAAGATAACCATACGAAATAAAATAAAAATAAAGGGGTTAATGCTAAGTGCGCCTAATAATCTCGCTAAAATCATGCAACTACATGCAAGTATTGTGGGGTCTAACCCATACCTCATATTTTTTCTTTAAACACATTAAAGAGCACTCACACTTATTAATTGGGCCACGTCCTCCCACTTTTTCTATGTGGGACAAGAAAACACACACTTAGTTTGTTTTACAAACAAACTTCCAACATCTTGTGGAGTTATTGTTATAGAAAACAACATCTGCAAATATTTTGCCAAGAATGCCATTTTCAGTAGGATAAGTTCTTCAGGTCATTCCCACTCTCGAAAGGCCTAACACACCACACACACACACACACACACACAAATTGCTCACGCTTCTCACCGGAACATAAACGAAACACACAGATGGTCTTTATTTACTGCACCATTAGCATTATAACATTTGATGACTTTCCCATGTGATATATATATATATATCCAAAAGCCCGAAGATCAGCATGGCATGTAGCAACCCATTTTCTTATAATGTCAATCTCGGTTTTTTGCTGCTTGAACAACTAGTCGGGATCGGCCTCCGTAGCTGGAAGTATGTCCAAACAATGTGAACCTACATATAAAAAAATTATATTTACAAAATTAATTTCAGCGATTCAATTGGCTTCCATAAATCCAAAGATGAAAAGATAATCAAATTTTATTTGACCTTGTTTGATACGAATCAAGTCGACACGTACCTTTAGTTGTGTAGACTGCAATGACAATATCATAAATATTCTTCAAGATAGTGATTGCCAATGTATATGAATTATTCCGAAATCTGATTTAATTCAATGATGTTTTCGAAGGAATCTCTATAGGTTTTGATGCTATGTGTACCTGCCGCTGCTATAAGGATCTAGAAGCCCATTGGAGAAAATAATGTTGCTAGCGAACCTGTGCAAAACAAGTTCTATGTCCTGCAATTTCCCATAGTCAATGAAGAAACTAAAGTGAGTCATATGTTGTTCAATCATAAAAAAATTATATATATATATATATATATATATATATATATATAATTTTATTTTTGTGATCGTACATGACACCGTAGTCAGTAGTGGTCAGTGTAGCCAAGGTGCGATGCCATAACTACTCTTGTAGTTCTTCACGAACTTATTTAGGTCGAAGGGTTTGGTTGAAACATAGAATTCTGGCCGATGTCCACAGGAATCACCATGTCGCTACATGTCTGCAAAGCCAAACGACCTCCATTTTGTTAGTCAAAGATTAACTAATTATTGCAAAAGAGTTCGAAATTGTCTTCATTAACTCTCAATCTGCCTAGCACATCGCTATCAGGTAGAGTCAATTAGGATGTAAATGAGTCACAAGTATTCACGAGTTACTCCGCTCAATCATTAGACTACACCAAACTCCGCTCAGAAACATTAGACGCATATTATGCCGAATCTTGGAGTTGTTCGTTCAACACCCGAGTTTGAAATTAGCTTTGTTTTTTCATAATCAATCCAAGTCGGTTTCAACCGGTCCTAGTAAACTAAGATCCATTCATGACATCGGTACAGTGTGTACCTGCCAAGGCCAACCCAAATTAGTTTGAGATGGACGTGTAGAAGGTGGATTGATGTAGCATGTCATATTTCCCTCGGAAGTGACGACGCCGGCGAAGATCTTCCTGAGAATGTCATTTCTTGGAGAAGCTCCATCAATGGCATTGCATATCGCTTCCACTGGACGTCTGAATGGATTATTGTACTGAGCAGCACCCGCGTAGACGTCTATCGAGTAGTCCTTGAGCTGTGAAGAGTTTTGCAATGGTCTGAAAAAAGACAGACATGCATAGTTAAATGTAAATTCGTCAATAAAGCATACCTTTTCTATTTTTAAATTAATATCGGAAAATTAGATCATGTTAGACGCTTTCATTTCACAAGTGGTCTTATCCATTCTAAATTTGATGGTAAGCTAGGAGTTGATAGTTGAAACTCTCAAATCAAGAGTGGATAAACTTCTCGTGCAAAGGTTTTATTCACCGTTCGCACATGCTATAATATGATGCATGATTCTCAATTCCATCATCCACGCACCAGCAAGTATTGAAAGTTTTGCTTAATTTCGTGAGACCATGAGGCTCAAAAGCAACTCTATCAATTTCCTCCCAAGAAAGCCTTATGGTTCGGTGGCAGGAAGAATTAGTTTCATGAAAAATCAAACAAACAATTATAGTGATCGCTTTGATGACAGGATATGCATGCGAAAGAATAAGGTATAAATCGAGCAACTTAAGATTAGAAAAAATCTTTTGCGACTACTGAAAAGTACTAGCCCTGAGGTGTGAGGTTGGGAAAGCAGAGAATTGCAGCGGATGATGCCAAAGCTCCGAGTGCCACATGAGGATACTTCAATCGGAACCACGAAGCTAGCACTGAAAATTAAATATATGAAAATTGAAAGACGTATTTAAAAAGTATTATGGAGAATATATGCTGTTGATGTTTTCCCCTTAAAGGTAGGAACTTTCTTCAATGCCACTGAGGAAAAATCTATCAAACTTTCCATTATTGTTGTCAATATGACTATTGCTCTCCAGGAAAAGCTCTTTCCATGAAATGTTCAAGAACAATGACCTTCGGCATATTAAAATTCTTCTCTATAATGTTACTAGTGGGCTATTTTTTTTTTTTTTTTTTTAGTGGTAGTCATATTGCTGCTATGTGAAAATATATTCACTTACTTCCCCGTATGGTCCTCCAACAATTATCAGAGAATATTTGGCATTCAATTCCTGTTTTAGGTATACAAGGACTTCCGCGTAGTCGGCCAGAGCTTAAAATATCCACGGATGTTTGGGTCAATTAGTGCTTTGTCAAGTGTCAACCCGTATGGAATTGATTCACCATAAAACCGATGCTGCAAGATTTCAACTTTATGTTCGTAAATTGCTTGGATACAACATATGCGCACCGAACATAAGGGAAAAAGAACGTACGCCAGGCAAATAATATGGGGCATTTTAATTACCTCTATATAGACCAAAAGCGCTCTAAACTGAGCCGCATTATCCGTGAGGAACCCAAGAATGTCGTTGCCGATGGGTCCTTCTGCACCGAGATAAACAAAGATCGTGGCGCTTGCATTTGCGCCTCCACAGTATTTGGAGTCGATCACGTATTTTTGTTTGAAAGCAATGTAACTTTTGGGCCTATAAATGAAATGATCGAGGGTTTGGTTGCAAAAGAAAGTGTGGAAGTCTTTTGATGAGACGGAAGCTCGAACCGCCCGTGAAGGATCTTGAATAAATGTTCAGCCGAATACACTCAGCGTCGGAATATGGTAACCATCTAAGTTCTTCCCGGTGGCAACACAAGCTGAGAAAAGTATCAGAATAATCAAAAGGCTATAGAGTGATGAAGACATGTTAGGGTGTTTGGTTATTGCTTAGGCAAAAGCAGGTATGCGAAGAGGAGGATCCTTGAGATGTTTTTTGGTTTCAACTAGTACACATATATATAGAGTAAGCCACAGTCTCAATTTATACTATTATTTTTTTTATGTGAAATTATATAAAAATTGTTAAATTATGTCAGAACGTGAAGTTTTTTAAACCAAGTAAATCGATCGAGGCAGGACGCCAAATGAGGAGTTGCATTCATGAATGAAATTGCTCAAGATGAAAGGGCCTGGTTGGAACATAGAGTTGTTTTTGATGTCTATGGGCATTACCATTTCGCTGCAGGTCTGCAAGCAGATCTCCTTTTTTAGTTCAATAGAAGTGTAACTTTTCTTAAATGCTACACAATTTTTACGAGGAAGATTCAAGAATGGGCCTCCCCTTATGCTTAAGGATAGTGTAGGGTATCGTACCTGCCACCTCCAACCCAACGGAGTTTGAGTTTGAGTTTGAGATACAATAGCAGGAGGATTGAGGTAGCATGTGGAGCTCCCGTAATAGGCAACAGCAACACCTGTAGCTATTTTACCAAGAATGCCATTTTTAGTAGTATTTGCTCCCTCTATGCCGTTGCATATTATTGTCATTGGATATCTAGGTGGACAATTATATTGAGCTACTGTCGCATACAAAGATATCAAGTGGTAGTTTAGCTCATCCCCACTCGCTAAGGGCCTAACACATCCACGCAAAAAATGCAACGGTACTTAATCTATGATTGATTCAATCTCCTTCGTAATTTAACAGTCACACACATTCTAGAAGACTTGATTTAGCCACGAAAATCATGAAACATCTTATCGAACAAAAGAGTGTGCCTGGGTTAGGGTTCATGACCTCAAAAGGTAAAATGAATAAATTTAATGTCCTTAAATTGAGAAATTGGATGTGATATCTATGGCATTCCACTTATTTTGGGATTAAGACACATAATAGATGATGCAATAGATCACATATTGGCAAGTCTAGAACATCTTACTTAAGTCTGAAATGCCATTAGGCTCCTGAGCAACTCTATCAATTTCTGACCATGAAAAGGAAGAAGTCATATTAAGATTTCAAGAATTACTCATGGGATAGCTTTGTGTGTCTTTCTCACTTATGGCACGGTTTTGAATAACCACAACCTTGAATTCTCTTGAAGCTATGCCCTATAAGCAAGAATATAGGGACATCATGCCAACTAATGATATATTTTAGATGCTCAAAAAGGTGCCGCACAACCCATCATTAAAATGAGAAAGATAAATTGTGAGTGTGATTAAAATCGTTTGCGACCATTGAATAGTATGCATCTTGCGGGATAATATCATTAAAGTACAGTATCGGAGCTGATGAGGCTAGAGCTATGAGGGCCACATGTGGATATTTTAGCTAGAACCATGAAGCAAGCACTAAAATTCGCTTTAGCTATTAGAATGTAAAAACTTTAGATAATAAGATGAAATATCTTTTTAACGTAAATAAGAGACTGTTATTTTCATGGATAATGAAGGGTAGTAACAACTGAAAATTTTACATAATATTTATACTATCGGTAATTTTACATACTCGTCTCCGAATAGTTATATATAGTTTTCAGGATCCTTTTTTCTGTTTCTAACATATGCACACGCACAATAAGTGTGGAATGAGATTGAATCTAATTAGAAGGCAGAACAAACTAGGAAAAAAAAATTCCGCGGTTGATGCTCACAAATATTAACGGGATATTATACCCAATGCACTTACTTCCTCCATATGATCCTCCCACCACGATAACTGGAGATTTACTGGCGTTTCGTTCCTCCTTAACGTGCATGATAATGGCTGCATAATCGGCCAAAGCTTGGGCCGAGCTAAAATACCCACGAATATCTTGATCTTTAAGAGCTTCTTAGAAGCTCATCCCAAGTGGAATTGACTCACCATAATACCGGTGCTGACAAGAAAAAATCCACAAGAAGAGAAGAATTTAACTACACGGTTAGAAGCTTTGGTTAGACAAAAGGAACATTCATGCATGGACTCAGAAGGAAATAGTAGAACTCATATGTACTACCTCACTATAAACTAATAAAGCTTGGAATTGGGCAGCGTTATGGGTCAGAAACCCAACCACAACTGGGCTTCGTCGAGTGTTGATTCGGCACCGAGGAGAACAAAGATCGGCGCACTAGAATGCGCGCGGCCCCAGTAGTTGGAGTTGATAAAATATCTCTGTTTGAATGTGGTGTAACTCTGGTTTGCAGTTGAAATGATCGAGTGTTTGGTTAAAGAAGAAGGTTTTAAAGTCGTTTTTTACGGGATCCCTAATTGCCTGTTCAGTATCTCGAAGGACGTCTTCACGGTGTAGACTTAGTGTCGGAGTGTAAGGTCTCCGTCCAGAAATTGAAGCTGAGGACAAAATGAAGGAGACGATCGAAGAGAGCCAAAAAAGAGTCATAGTGTGCAGTGGGTACAAGAAGGATGTTTACGAAGAATTCCAAACTAAGGAGGATATGGAACGAGACACCTTCATAAGCACATATAGGCATTTCCCGTCCTGGGCGATGGTTTTAAGGGAATCGAGTGCTTATTCTCGAAATATCGTACATCATATACGTGCGAAGCCACTCGGTCTCGATCTTGAGATCATTTGAGTTCCATAAGGAACCTACTAAATGTAATATAGTTTGCTAGGAGTATGTTTGATTACATTATCGAGTCTATTATATCTTGCTTCGGCCAAAAGAAATCTATATTCTATGTAGAAAATTAATAGTTATTAATTTTATTATAAGTAAATGCTCAGTACACATGTTTTGGCTAATATGAATAATGTATAACTTTAAGTAACAAGCATGACTCCGGAGGTCATGAGTCATTCAAGAGCCTCTTGAGTTCGGTCAAATGCATCCCTATTTTTCAAATTCTTTTGGTGATATCGGGACAGCTAATTGAGGGTCTCTTTTAGTGATTTCTTCGATCTATACGTCTTGATCACCTATAATTTTGCCGATTGCACGTTGTGGGCCTCAGCGGGGACAAGGACGATTAACCTTTAGTAAAACACGAGGAACGTATCATGTTTTTTGTCAATACATCAGTTTCGTTTTGCCGAATCTTTGGCTGTGGGTGAGATGGAAAGAAGTCATTCTTATGAAAATAATTATGTCGTTGTCTTAGTCAAAAAGAAATATACATTAAATTTGGCTACAAAACACTGATTAGTTAAGTTTGTATGACTTGAAGTATTCATCCTCGGTGCATTTTAAACATTTGTCTCCCTAAAATTAGAACTAGGAAGTTTCCCCTCTTTCTTAATTAAGATTTTACATGTAATTGATCCAAGGGAAAATTCCAAATAAGGACCAAAAAGTGGGCCAATTTTCTCAAATAAGGACTCAAAATGAATTTTGTATCAGATAAAAACCTAAATTGGATCTATTGTCTCAAATAAGGACATGAAGTGGTTGTCAATTCTAAATAAGGACCTAAGCTTGTTAGTTAGCAAAATATTCGCCGGCTATCAAGCATGTGACATTTCCGACGACCGGAGTTTGGGAAATTTTGTCCCAAAAAAATCTAGGGAAAATTAACAAATCCTAAAATAGAAAAAAAAAGAAAAAAACCCTAGGTTTTCTACAGTCTCCCTGTTCCTTGTACCCATCCTCTGCAAAGTCAAAGACCGAAGTTCTCCCCATTCCTTGTACCCATCCTCCGCAAAGTCGAAGACCCAAATTCTCCACTAGTTGAGGCAGGAATACAAAAATAAGAAGAAAACCAAACGCTTCTTTGTTTGTTTGCGGAGACCCAAATTCTCCGCCGGTCAAGCAAGGTGAGGAGCGATGAGAATTGAGTCACGGCGATGACCGGGCAATGATTTGGTTGAGGAGCAGTGGGGAAGAAGAAAGAAAAAAACGTAAACATTTAAATGAAAAACCTAAACTTAATTAATTTAGAATTTCCCTTTTTTTTTCCAATCATAAATTTCTGACAAAATTGTCCCTATTTTAATCGTTGGAAAATGTTTGCTAGCAAGCTAAGGTTCTTAATAGAGATTAACTTGATTATTTTTTTTGGTAAAGAGATTAACTTGATTATTTTTTTTGGTAAAGAGATTAACTTGATTATTTCAGGTCCTTATTTGATATAAAATTCACTTCGGGTTCTTATTTAAAACAATGGATTCACTTTAGGTCTTTATTTGACACAAAATTCACTTTGGGTCCTTATTTGAAATTTTCCCTTGATCCAATAGAATCCACATACATATGTGTCCTCTTTAATATTTATCAAGATTCTAGATATCATAAAAAAAAAAAAGGGAGATGAGGATATTTTCCCCAAAAAAAAAAAGATTGGCTGTCCACTTTCCGAGGGAGATGACAATTTGGCCCCCCCTACCAAAAAAAAAAAAAAAAAAAACAGGATTACTCATGTCAAATAAGCTGATGACGTGATACGTAATAATTATCATTAATAAATTTATTCGTCTTTTCCTTTTTTTTTTGAAATATGTCATATTTTTATTAATAAAATAGTTATGGAATGCTTTTTTTTTTTGATATTGATTGGATAAACTAAATAGATAAATTATCTAGGCAAGCATAAGTGATGAGGTAGTGCATCTGAGAAAAACCCTTGAGATTTACTGGGGCGAACAATGTAAATCTTCGAGACCATATTGCCCGAGATGGTACAAAACTTATGTAATAGCTTTATACCTAGTCTGTATTCTCCCACCATATTACCATTATATATTCATTACTTATACATGTGATATCAATTTCCGAAAGCACGTAGATCCGCATAGTACTTGGCGAGCCATTTTTCATAATCTTGACTTCGGTTTTACGCTGCTCGACCAACCAATCCGGATCGCTCTTTTTAGCTCCAAGTATGTCCAAACAGTGAGAACCTATGTAGAAAATATTTTGCAAATCAAATTGAGAATTAATTTCTAAGTTCAAAAACAACATATGACTTTGGTACGAGACAAATTAGGTTGAGCATATACCTTTGGTTGTGTAGATCGCAACAACAGTGCTAGAAATATTCTTCAGGACCCTATGATATAATTGATGGATGTGAATCATCATTAAACTTGATAAAGAAACTGATGTTTCATAAAAAATCTACAAGCTTCGATGCTAGGCATACCCGCCACTGCTATAAGGATCTTGAAGTCCATTGGAGAATATTATATTGCTAGCGAACCTATGTAGAATTAGTTGTATGTCCTGCAATTTCATCGTCAACAAGGAAATTAGTGAAAATTTAATTAACATCTGGGATTGCTGAGGCCTGAAGCCGTTTCTTCTGTTTTTGCGCAAAAAATAATAAACAAGAGGTAGGAAAAAAAGCAGCCAAATTTAGTTGATTTGTAGAGTGACCTACATGACCGCCGAAATAGGTAGTGACCCAATGCGGACGAGGTGGGACGCCGAACGCACTTTTGCAGGCATTGCTGAAGCTGTTTAGATTGAAAGGCTCTGGTGGAAACATAGTGTTTCTGGTAATGCCCATAGGGATCGCCAGGTCACTGCACGTCTGCAAAAAGCCAGATGAGCTCTCTTCAGTCCAACAAAAGGAACGGGAATATTAACACCAAGTGTACAGTTTTATTTGATTATTTCTTTGAAAAAAAGTAGACTCAAGAAAAGGAAAATTGCACAGATCTCTCTTAGCATATGGTGTAAAAGAGTCCAACCACTACGCATGGCGTGTTCAAACTCATATATATTATGGACTGCCCAATCAAACTCAGCTCGATTCTTTTTGAGTTCAACTGCAGCCTGAATAGTTTGAGAACATGATTGAATTGAAGTACTTTAGCCATCTTTAGCCATTTAGGACATCACAGAATCAGATCATTCCAAAAGAGGGGAGAAAAACATTAGAAGCACACATCTGATCCTTTCTTTCCAGCATCAAGCTTAGTTTTTATAACTCTTAAACTTGCTTTTCAAGAACAGATGATATCGGGTTTGCCTTAAGCCTAAAAACACTTCTTGTAGGTGAACTCGAGCCTCAAAATTCAAGCCCACCACCAGTGGGAATTAGAGGTGTTAGCATATAATTGAGAAGAGCTAAACTTGAGTAGTAAATAATCACATCGATTTGACTCGATGGGACAACTGTCTTATCAATTTTTGCTAACAAAGCGATAAAAAGTAATGTGATGAAAATGCAAGTCGTATATAATAGGTGATAGGTACATATTGCCTACCTGCCAAAACCATCCCAGAAGAGTTTGAGCATCTGAACCAGAAGGGGGTGCATTGACATAGCATGTTAAGTTGCCATTGATGGCAACAAGGCCTGCGAAGATTTTATGCAGAAGGCCTTTTCTTGGAGGAGCTCCATCAACGGCGTCGCATATAAATTTCAAGGGTTGTGTGGATGGATCGTTGTACTGAACCACTTTTGCGTACAGCGATTTCAGGTAGTTCTTGAGCTCTGATGAACTTTGCAGGGGACTAAACAGAAGGAAAATAACAGAGTCAGAGCTTTTATAATTACATTCAGAATCAGCTAAAAAGAAGAAGCCATTTCCACCTGCAAGTTTTGAAGGTGTTGCTCAACTTCGTGAGACCACGAGGCTCAGAAGCAACTCTATCGATTTCTTCCCAGGATCGTCTTATCGTTTGGTGGCAAGAAGAACTACTTTCCTACAAAATCTCGTAGAACAAATTTGTTAGGCAATCGATTTAACATAGAAACGCGTGGCAATGGAAACAGAAGGGGAAAAATACAGAGCAAATAGATCTTACCAAAAAGCTTTTTGCGACTATTGAATAGTATGCATCCTGAGGAACGATGTCGTCGAAGTAAAGAATCGGGGCGGATGAAGCTAAAGCTCCAAGTGCCACGTGAGGATACTTCAGCCGGAACCACGAAGCTAACACTAAAAATTGATATTCATTGAAATTCATAATCAAGTAAGTACTCAGAGTTTTCGACCCGTTTTGCAAGTGGGTTTTATAAATGGAAATTAACTACCATGTAAGCTATATGTATGTATTGTTATTTATTTTTATGTGATCCCACATTTATACCCAATTTTCTCCTAAAAGTTACGACTATTCGACCTGAAGTTTTCCACGCTTCGTGCCTTTTCGTTGACAACCGTTCGTCTTGATGGGAGACGATGTATAAATAGAGACGTACGTTCATTTCGACGGGTGATCAAGGTCTAACACAAAATTCTCACATTTAGAATGCACCATCAGTACGTGAGGAGATTTGGTTAGTAGAGTGCGCCTATTGCTTTCTTGTTTTTCAGGAGATTCGACGAACGTGAATGCAAACAATGGCTGGAGGTTTGTCTACAAACGATTTTGGCTTCCGCATATGAATTTTTATGTCTTACATTTGGTATCAGAGCGTGTTTATAGCCTCTGCCTTGTTTTGTTAAATTTTGGTGTATTTTCGGTGTGTTTTCGTTGAATTTTCGGCCATTTATGTACATGAACAGTAACTCGGATTTTGAGGCCGAGAGAGAAACTCAACGATTCCGACAAATCCGCGAGACCCACCCTCTCGAATTCGGACCCATACGTTCGCACCGCCATGAGGAACATTAGCCATGAGTTATTTCGGCATATCGGTGTTCGCCGGAGGCTAATCGGGCGGCGGAAGTCGCGGTGGTTGAGGATTTGAGTTTTTGGGAAATTTTCGTCTGATTTTGGGGTTAATTTTTGCTCATTTTCGCCGAAACTTGGACCCATGTGGTCGTGCCGGCATGTTCTTCAAAACCCATTATTTATTTTTGTCTGAAATGGGCTGCCGGAGAAGAAACGGCCGGCGAAACCGCGGCGGAACGGCGAAAAACGGCGAAGAAAGGCTTTTGATCGCGCGAGGAAGAAGGCGCGTGGAGCCCACGCGCGCTGCGGTTGCAGGCGCGTGGATTCCACGCGCCACGCGCTCTCACGCGTGCGGCAACCGTTGCACGCGTGGGATCACGCGCGCGGGCAGTCGGCGCGTGCGGCGCACGCGCGTGCGGGTCACGCGCCCGCGCGCTGAGCGGCGCGCGTGCGGGGCACGCGCCTCGCGCGGGTTCTGGCGCGTGCCGAGCACGCGCCCGTGCGCTGGACGCGCACGTGCTCGGCACGCGAGTGTCGTCCCCTCTTCCGCGGCTATTTTTTCACTTTTGCCCCAAAATTTTTAAATTTTTGCAATCTTGCCCTTGGCCAATTTATTTATTTACTGTTCTGCCCTTGATGTATTTATTTATTATGTTATTTCATGTATTGTTATGAATATTTTATGCATGAAATTAAACGTCAATGGTCCATATATTTAATTAATTAGGAGTAGCCACAGCATCTTTAATTAATTAAATTATATATTAAAAGCCTCCGGACCATATTTAGAAATGGACATTGATTGTAATTAATTATATTAATATGATGAATTTTATCCCACAGGAATTTTCATTATATTAATATGATTAATTGGGATGAAATATCATATTATTTTTCTTAATTTACCCACAGGGATTAAGAAAATGCATATAATATGATAGTTTCTTCATGAAGTAATTATGAATCTATTTAAATTAAAAACTTAGCCCACAGGTAGTTTTTATGTTATGTGATTCATATTGTGACATGTTTACATTGGTAAAACATGATTTATTTATATTTGCCTTAAATTTTGTGACATAAGCATGATTATTTGATATGCAGTTTCGCAACCTGTGAATTTCTCTGAATTTAAGTTTGATGTTCCCGTACTAAATGGTGAGAACTATAAAATTTGGAAGGAGTCGTTCTTCTTCAATTGGGGTGGATGGACATTGACTATGCTATAAGGAAAGACGAACCACCGCTTCTACCGATTCGAGCACTCCAGCTGAGATAGCTCTTTATAACCAATGGGAGCGGTCCAACCGCGTTTGTGCCATGTTTATAAGAGCTAAGATATCTCCAAGTATTCGTGGTTCAGTTGCTCAGCATAACAATGCTAAGGCTTTATTGGAGGCTATAGATGCGCAGTTTGAAAGTTACGAGAAGGCGCATGCCATGACCCCGATTATGAAGTTTTCATCATTGAAGCTTACTAGTGTTAGAGGTGTGCATGAGCACATCATGCAAATGAGGAACATTGCAGCTCAGCTTAAGAACCATGAGGTTGAGATATCTGAATCATTCCTTGTGTATTATATTCCAACACTCTCCCACATCAAGTATGCTCCTTTCAAGATCTCTTATAACACACATAAGAATAAATGGTCTATTAATGAACTCATGACCATGTGTGTTCAAGAGCAAGAAAGACTGGTTATAGAATTGGGAGAAAGTGCTCATTTGGCAACACAAGGAAAGAATAAGGGCTATGGTAAGAATAAGGGAAAAGGTAAAATACCTCCCCAAGCTGACATTAAGAAAGAATCCAAGTGTTTCTTCTGTAGACAGAAGGGGCATATAAGGAAGGATTGTGTCAAATTTAAGGCCTGGCTCGAGAAGAAAGGTAATCCAATCTCTTGTGTTTGTTATGAATCTAATATGACTGATGTAAGTCACAACACTTGGTGGATTGATTCTGGATCTACAATCCATATTTCGAATTCCTTGCGGGGTTTTCAAAACCACCGGAAGCCGGTGGGAAGTGAACAAAGCATCTATTCTGAAAACAAGATGCGTTCGCATGTGGAAGCTATTGGGACATATAGACTAGTTCTCAATAGTGGTTTTGTTTTAGATTTGGAAAAGACCTTTTATGTTCCTAGTTTTTCTAGAAACTTAATTTCAGTTTCAAGACTTGTACCTTTGGGATACTCTTTTAACTTTTCAGATTCAAACTTTTGTTTATCATTTAAATCTGAAATTGTTGGGAGTGGTATTTTGTCGATGGTCTTTTTTCGAATTAATTTACAAGACAATGCCTATTATGATGCGATGCATGTTCATGATAAAGCTGGTATGAAACGATGTGTTGTGAAAGAACATTCTTCTATGTTGTGGCACCGGAGATTAGGGACATATCTCCATAGAAAGAATTAAGCGATTAGTAAATAATGGAGTACTTAGTACATTAGATTTTACTGATTGTGATACTTGTGTGGACTGCATAAAGGGAAAGCAGACTAACAAGTCAAAGAAAGGTGCCAAGAGGAGTACAGAAATATTAGAAATCATACATACAGATATTTGTAGTCCGGATATGGACTCATGTAGTCAGAAATACGTCATCTCCTTTATAGATGATTATTCACGTTATATGTATCTCTACTTGATTCATAATAAATATGAAGCATTAGAGGCCTTTAAAGTATTTAAGGCGGAAGTAGAGAAACAATGCAATAAGCAAATTAAGATCGTGAGATCGGATAGAGGTGGAGAATTCTATGGTAGATACATTGAAGATGGACAAGCACCTGGTCCATTTGCAAGATTTCTTCAAGAGCATGGGATAGTTGCCCAATATACTATGCCTGTTCTCCGGACCAAAATGGCGTAGCGGAAAGAAGAAATCGGACCTTATTAGACATGGTGCGTAGTATGCTTAGTAGCTCCAAACTTCCTAAATTCTTATGGACTGAAGCACTTAAGACGGCAAAGTACATATTAAACCGAGTTCCGACCAAGGCTGTCCCAAAGACACCTTTTGAGTTATTTAAAGGTTGAAAACCGAGTTTACATCATGTGCGCGTTTGGGGATGCCCGTCTGAAGTAAGAATTTATAATCCACAAGAAAAGAAGTTGGATCCAAGAACCATAAGTGGGTATTTCATTGGATATGCTGAAAGGTCCAAGGGATACAGGTTTTATTGTCCATCTCATACCACTAGGATTGTGGAATCAAGAAATGCTAAATTTCTTGAAAATGACTTGATCGATGGGAGCGATCGACCAAGGGATCATGTTCCTAAGGAAGATCATTCAGACACTCAACTTTCCACCTCAAGTTTAAGATTGGTTGTTGCTCATAATGCCCCTTCGCTTCAGCCGGCTATTGAACAACCAATTGTTGAAGTTCCACAATCTGCGATATTGATCCAGGTAGATCCAGCTTGTTCAGCAATTACCGAAACTGTTGAACAACCGGTTGAGCAACATGCTCCTCAAGAGAATGTTGATCCAACATTGAGAAGATCTACTAGAACAAGGAAATCGGCTATTCCTAGTGATTATATTGTGTATTTACAAGAGTCGACTACAATATTGGAGCCGAGAATGATCCCGAAACGTTTTCACAAGCCATGGATAGTGATAAATCCAATTTGTGGTACAATGCCATGAAGGAAGAGATGAGTTCTATGGCATCTAACAAAGTCTGGGATTTGGTTGAGTTACCCGATAGTGCGAAGGCTATTGGTTGTAAATGGGTCTTCAAAACTAAGAAAGATTCATTGGGTAACATTGAAAGATATAAAGCTAGACTTGTTGCCAAAGGATTCACTCAAAAGGAAGGAATCGATTATACTTGAGACTTTTTCTCATGTATCTAAGAAAGATTCTCTTCGTATTGTTCTGGCATTGGTTGCCCATTTTGATATGGATTTACATCGGATGGATGTGAAAACGGCGTTCCTCAATGGAGAACTAGAGGAGGAGATTTATATGAAACAACCTGAAGGATTCTCCTCTAGTAAAGGTGAGCATTTGGTGTGCAAGCTTAAGAAATCTATATATGGCTTGAAACAAGCATCCCGCCAATGGTACTTAAGGTTTCATGATGTTATCTCTTCATTTGGTTTTATAGAGAATGTCATGGATCAATGTATATACCAGAAGGTTAGTGGGAGCAAAATTTGTTTCCTTGTGCTGTATGTGGATGATATACTACTTGCAACCAATGATAAGGGGTTGCTACATGAGGTGAAACAATTCCTCTCTAGGAGTTTTGACATGAAGGATATGGATGAGGCATCTTATGTCATTGGCATTAAGATCCATAGAGATAGATCTCGAGGAATTTTAGGACTATCTCAAGAAACCTATATCAATAAGGTCCTAGAGAGATTTCGGATGAAAGATTGTTCACCAAGTATAGCACCCATTGTGAAGGGTGACAGTTCAATTTGAACCAATGCCCGAAGAACGATCTAGAAAGGGAACAAATGTGCAACATTCCATATGCTTCTGCTGTTGGAAGCTTGATGTATGCTCGGGTTTGCACTCGACGACATTGCTTTTGCTGTTGGAATGCTTGGGAAGATATCGAGTAATCCAGGTTTAGACCACTTTGGAGAGCTGTAAAGAAAGTGTTGAGATACCTTCAAGGTACCAAAGACTATATGCTTATGTATAGACGGACTGACAACCGGAAGTGATCGGTTATTCGGATGCGGACTTCGCCGGTTGCATTGATTCACGAAAATCAACATCCTGGATACATTTTCATGTTAGCTGGCGGAGCCGTGTCATGGAGAAGTGCCAAGCAGACTTTGACTGCTACTTCCACTATGGAGGCTGAGTTCGTATCTTGTTTTGAGGCTACCTCGCATGGTGTATGGTTGAAGAGTTTCATTGATGGGCTTAGAATTGTTGATTCTATTTCTAGGCCATTAAGAATATATTGTGACAATTCAGCTGCAGTTTTTATGGCTAAAAATGCCAAAAGTGGCAGTCGAAGTAAGCATATCGACATTAAGTATTTAGCCATAAGGGAGCGTGTTAAGGAGAATAAAGTGGTCATTGAACACGTTAGTACTGAATTGATGATAGCTGATCCTTTAACTAAAGGCATGCCACCGATGAAGTATAAGGATCATGTAACTAGTATGGGAATAGGTCCCATTATGTGATTTGTCGACATATGAACAATTTTTGTTGTGTGGAACTCTTATTCAGTTGTAATGTTGATTCTCAATTTTTGTGTACACATTTTGTTGTTTGTGAGAATAACATTTATCCTTGATTCTGGAATAAACATGAGGTTTATTCATTAAGATATGTTGTCACATATAGGCTGATATTAAAGAAATAAGATGCATTGTGATACATGGAAGGTATTACTCACTCTTAGAGGACATGTCGCCATGATCCATGTGTTTTGTTTCTTTTCTTTAAGCATAAAGTTTTCGTGGAATTAGTTGAATGATTCGTATGATGAAAATGATGGGATCAAGTGGGAGAATGTTATTTATTTTTATGTGATCCCACATTTATACCCAATTTTCTCCTAAAAGTTACGACTATTCGACCTGAAGTTTTCCACGCTTCGTGCCTTTTCGTTGACAACCGTTCGTCTTGATGGGAGACGATGTATAAATAGAGACGTACGTTCATTTCTGACGGGTGATCAAGGTCTAACACAAAATTCTCACATTTAGAATACACCATCAGTACGTGAGGAGATTTGGTTAGTAGAGTGCGCCTATTGCTTTCTTGTTTTTCAGGAGATTCGACGAACGTGAATGCAAACAATGGCTGGAGGTTTGTCTACAAACGATTTTGGCTTCCGCATATGAATTTTTATGTCTTACATGTATGTGGCGCGTGTAAGATGTTGGTGAGAATATAGTCACTTACTTCCCCCATACGATCCTCCCAAAACAATTATCGGAGAATGTTCGGCTTTCAATTTCTGCTTTAAGTGGATGAGGATTTCCGCGTAATCGGCGAGCGCTTGGGCAGAGCTGAAATATCCGCGGGTGTCGGCATCGCCAAGGGCTCTTTCTAATGTCATTCCATAGGGATAGATTTTCCATAGAACCGATGCTACAAGGATAATAAATTTGACAACATAAATGGACTTCAGTGAGAGCATCAAGTAAGAGTAGTGACGCGATTTCAGAATTTTCTTTTGTAAATTACCTCTATGTATACCAGGAGTGCTCTAAATTGAGCAGCATTATCTGTGAGGAACCCGGCAGTAGCTATGTCGCCATCAATTGGTGCTTCTGCACCAAGATAGGCGAAGATCGGCGAGCCAGAATCCGCTCCGCCCCAGTACTTGGAATTGACCACGTATCTTTGATTGAAGGCAGTGTAACTTTCTGGTCTATAGTTGAAATGATCGAGGGTTTGGTTGTAGAAGAAAGTCACAAAGTCCTCCGCGACCAAAGCTTGAACTGCGCGTGCCGGGTCTCGCAAGAACTCTGGACGGGACATCCCCAGCTTTGGAATATCGACAGCGGCTAAGTCATGTGCAGTAGCAACAGACGCCGAGAGCAATAGCAGAGAGATCCAAAGGCGACGGTGTGAAGACATTCCGGGGTTTGTAGTCATAATTTGCGCAAGATGAAGCAGGTACGTGACAAAAGGGAGGAGAAAAAAAGAGACCTAAAAAGAATAGATAGGTTCGAAGCCAATTGGGATTTCAGGCGGCTTAACTGAAAATTTAAGTGTTTAGACATGATGGTGCGATGTATATATACCTTGTAATGTGAACTTAACTTCCCTGCCCTGTCAAATTATGCGGACGTAGAATGCTTTTCGAGTGGGAAAAAAAGTTTTGTTGAATAGTCCTACCACGAAGCTGCCTTAGAAAGTTCATTCTAATATGGACCAAAGAACCAAAAACTTTTGTCGAATGATCCTACCACAAAGCTTCAAGTGATTTCTAATTATTCAAGCACGTGTCCACGTTGATGAGACGTCCAAATCGAAATCTTTCCAAAATCTACATCTTTTATTTCTGTATTTCTTCGGTATATCAACGATCATCACATGCATAATAAAGGTCAAGATCGATGAAGAACAAAAGCACGAACCCAGTGATTCACATCATGGGACAATGCCTTCTTTGTCAATAAAGCTAATCTACCACTCACTTAAAGGTCAGAGGTCGACGAAAGTGAATTCATGTGCGATTATCAAGTGGCTATAAGACTCTAAGCTTTATGCGTCGGCGGAGGGACCCGATGACTAGAACATTAGTCCGACAGAAACATCGATTTGGACCGCAAACGCATCTCGCCCTTCGATCAATTTCGAGATTCCCTCGTGCTTCATGTTGGCGTCCTAATCATATCACCCATGCACGCGAGGCACGTGCATTTACATTGTACATGTATCCAGTATTTTCTTCCCTTGATTGGGTCAATTACGAAAGATGAAGTTTTTATGCTTGGTGGCGCGGAGAATTAAAAGCAGGACGGATCTGGACTTGAAAGTCTTAGGGGCTTCCAAGAAACTACATTTAAAAATGAAATAAATTGAAAGGTGGCAAAACGGTTAATTCGGGTAATTGATTCCGACTTATAGCTTATTTATATTTAGTGCTGTAGGTCTATTAAAATGGGTTTTGAACTCATTTATTAACTCGTTAATTTATATTTAGTGCTGTAGATCTATTAAAATGGTTTTGAACTCATTTATTAACTCAAAATTGCTTAAACAGGTTATATATGGAGCACCTCAAATTTGTAGGCCCAATCTAGAGGGGAGGACCCTCAGCATCAAGCCATCTGAGTCGTGCGGGCGCTAAAGCAGTCCAGCAGCAAGGACCTGCGGTCGCTTGCGCTGGGCCGCTGCTCCACCTTCCGGCACCTCCTGAAGAAGAACATGATCACAATGCTTCGCGAGCTGCTTCGGCGAAGCCGGTGCGATTTGGCCCTCGAGGTGCATGTTCTATTGCCTTATTTGTTATGGGGTCTTGCGGCCACAGCAGGCTCTCGCACTCGTGAATGAGTTGCGAGTGGATGTCTTCGTTATGCTTCTCGCTTGCAGCTTTAATTTCGTTCGTTTTCTGTCCGGGAGTTGGATTGACTCTAGGCCTCTTCGGAGGAAAATGCAATTGCCCTGTTTGCCCGTTCCGTGCTCTTCAATCACATTATCTCCCACGACGCGATGGACGATGGTGAGGGTGATACGTGATGGGAAGGCCGGAGAATATGTGGGGAAAGGGCTGGTCGGAGCGTTAGCTGAGGGCTAAGATTTTAAATATTTCATTTTTTTCATGATGAATAAATAAAAGTCAAATTTCGAATGTTACCAAAAAAGAAAAAGTAAAAAGAGAGTAAAAAGCAAAATCTTCCATATGCTCAGCTTAAAACCATCACCTATTTCACGTAATCATGTGATGAGATTAAAAATTAACTGCTTAGACGGGGTATTTAACTGACAAAAAAAGACGGGGTATTTAAATATGTTATCCGGCCTTTGAAACTTTAAAGGGCCTTCAGATTATTGGCCGGTTGTCCACGCGTGATTGTGAGGGCTTAATTGCAAAAGTATAAGATATATATTCTAGCAAATAATTGACCTTTGAAACTTTAAAGACCTTCATATTATTGGCAAGTTATCTATGACATCCCAAAATTTCGGAAAAAGAAATTATTGGATGAAAAATCGGAGATTGGAATAAAAGAAAAATAATAATAATAATATTATTATTTTCTCTCTCTCCTCATTCCTCTCCTTCCCCCAACGTCCGCCCCACTCCCCACGTATCTCTCCCTCACATTTTCTTTCCCCCTCTTTCCACGCAATTTCCACCCCCTCACTTACGGTAACTTCTTCTCTCTTTCTTCTTTTTCTCCCTCTCTCCCACTTTTCCACCCCCTCACCTACGCCACTCTTCTGCTGCAATTTCCCTACATTTTCCCTGCAATTTCCCTCAACTTCCCCGTTTACTTTATTGTTTCTCTCTCCTCTTCCCCTTTCCTCCCTCTCGACAACCCCCTCCCCTCTTCCTTTTCTCTTTCTCTCTTGAGTTTCTTTTCTGCTTTTGCTTCCAAAACAGCACCGTGTGTTGCTGTTTTTGCCCCAAGCCAGCCACCATCTTGCACCATGGCCGTGGGCCATCACTATCCGCAAGCCGCCATCCACCGCCGAAGAGCCGCACCACCCATCCATGAGCCGTCGGCCCACTGTTCTTGCCAAATCAGAAACCACCTCCGCCGAGACCCACTTTTGCCTAGCGCCTCCGTGACATTTTGGATGTAACCGTGCATAGCCCTCACCACCGCTGTCGTGCTCATCTTGTCGGAATTGTCGTCGCCACTTGCTTAGGAGGTTGATTTAGACTAAAGGATGGTTTAGGTTAGCTTAAATAGGGATTATTGATAGTTTATAATAGTTATATTAGTATTAAAATGGGTTAATATTAGTCAAATTAGAGAGATTTGCATCAGTGGGGATGATTTGGGTGAAAACAGAAGCTGTTCGTCAGAACTGGTTCCTGGACGTCTGCTGTTTGTAATTTTTGTAGATTGAAATCGGTCACGAATCTGGAGCCTACATCTTCTAGAGAAATGTTTTAAACATCTTAAGCTACAAAATATATTTTTCTCAAGATTTTTAGGGACTCAGAAGTAGGAGATATTAGCTCTGTCATTTTCGAACAGAACTGTAATTTTCGCTGAAACTGGTGACCTTTTAGGATTCTAGGGGTGTTTATCGACTCTTGGAGTTCGAATTTTAAAATGATTTCTTCACAGAAGTTGTTTTTCACCTCTTATAGTTTAACATAATCAAATTTCAAATCAAACGGATGTGTTTAAGAGCTCAAACCAAACTGATTTCGGAAAACTGACTTTTTGGGAACAGACCAAATTTTGGTGCTGGATTGAGTGAATTACTGGGCCGAATCCAGAGAGATCTGGGTCTCGGTGTCTCATGAAAAATGTTTTTTTATGTGTCTTTTATCACATATTCAAATTTGGGAATTTTCCGAGCTCAATTGATTAGGTTTTGGATTTAAATTTAGAGACGCGTGAAGGTACCGTTTTTGCCAATTACGACCGATTTTAGTTTAATGATGGTTCTTGGTGCTTTGCTTCCTTTAATTAGTGTTTTTAATGACTTGTGGATTTAATTGATTAGTTAGTTAATTCTGGAATTTCACTGTTCATGACGTACTGTTCACAAGTTACTATTCACCGTGCACTATTCACTTGAGAATGAAAAGTGGTTTAATTTCATGTTTATTGATTCTATGATGTGAATGGATGTGTAAATGCATAAGCATCCGCATGAATTGGGTGATGTTTTGTGTAATTGTATGGTGATTGGGAACTGTTGGCATTTGATAAGAAAATACTAGGTGTCGGGTTTTGGACACCAAAAGTGTTTTTAAATACTATATCAAACTATGGGATTTTAAAAGAGATGACACAAATTTCTGGTTTCGATCTGATTGTGTCCTCACACATGATTATTTTACCATGCATTTTTAATATGAAGAAAATAGGCCGAGATCACTATTTTAATTGAGGTATTTGAATGCAATGTACGGTATCTTGGGCTAAAATTGAATGAATGCATGAATGATATGAGATGCCGTTACGAGTCTTTGGGACTGGACGATACTCCTTCAGTAATGCCCCACGTCAACGGATGCCGGTTGTAGTGGATGCTGGGCCGATGCTCCTTCGGGAATGCCCCACATCAACGGATGCCGGTCGCAGTGGAGGCTAGACCGATGCTCCTATATGGAATGCCGTCTAGATGTAGACATTGCCATGCTCGATGGTGCGAGACGATGCCCGTTTATGCCGGAAGACTGTTATTTCTTGCATTGACTAGGATCCATGTGATTGATCGATGTGTGTTGTGTGGCGCACTAATGTGTAAGAACGCGTGGGAATCATAGCATATTTAGTTCTAGTCATGCATGAGTTGAGCACACTGTTTATGACACGCACGCATGAATCGATAATGCGTTTCACATATGCTTCCGCTATATTGAGAACAAAGCCTTGAGGGGTGGCCTGACTGGGATTGCGGTTCGTCTGTGCCGGTGCGGGGCCCAAGGAGGCAATATTGGGCTAGGATGAGGGATGGCGGTGTGTTCGCACCTTTACCCCAGACAACACGTTCGTGTGGCAATGGCCAGGTGAGATCGCTTGTAACACGATTCGTATGTGATTGATGAATTGCATCATCTAATGGCTATGTGCATTGCGTGTATCGTGCTGAGTTATGATATGCAGGATATGGCATATCAGGTAAGGTTGCATGCGAACCGACTATCGATTGTTAATTGTTAATCTTTGGTTTGTTTGTGGGATGGTTTTGAAGAGATACCCCGAGTTGAGTTGGTGTACTAATTGGGGGACTAGGGGAAGAACTCGCTGAGATTTACATCTCACTGGTTATTGAATAACCATTTTCAGGTCCCTAGTGTGAAGAACCTGGAGCTTGAAGTGGAAGGGTCAGGAGCATAGGTGGCTTAGTAGTCCTTTGTGAGATAGACATTCCATATAAGCTTGAGGTGTTTATGAAAGTGTATTTGTTTTGAAACTGGTTGTCCTACTTTTCTATCCCATGTTTGTTGTTGTCAGGAGATTAATTAATTCGCTTCTGCATGTGTAATAAAATGAAAAGGGTCGGCGATAAGTCTTGGGAATGTCGCAAAATTCTATCGACCATCGAGGGATGTGTGCGCTCTTGAGGTTCGGGGCATGACATTGTCCACGCGTGATTGTCAAGCCTAATTGCAAAGCATAAAGGGGCTTGCACTAGCAGAAGTAGGTTAGTTGATGATATTCACTAGAGAAATGATTGCATAATCGTCATTAATGTATTATAAGAATAACAGTCTATCGTAAAACATATAAAATCAAATTACAAATAACTATAAGGGTGAGTTTGTTTGTGTTTCTGTTCAAAAATTGTTTTGGGGAACGAAATAGAAAAAACTATTTCTGTTTTGGAAAACAATTTTTAACTAGAAAAGACGCGTTTGGTAAACTTGTTTTGGGAATAAAAAAAGAATAGAAACACATTTGGTAAATTTGTATTCTTTTTTGTTTCTTTTAATTTTTTAATATTTTTATTTTATTTTCCTTTTTTTCTTTCTTTTTTTTTTCTTCTTTTGGCTGGTCACGGCCTCAGCCATGGCCGACGACCAATCGATGAGGGCTGGCGGCCTCGTCCAACCACGGCGAGGCTCGGCCTTGCCCAGGGGCTAGCGACACTCGGCCTCGTCGGGGGTCGGCGACCCTCCGGCGAGTCGCGGCCCTCGACGGCCGTTCGTCGGCCATGGCCGAGGCGGCGACCGGCCAAAAAAAGGAAGAAGAAAAAGAAGAAGAAAAAAAAAGAGAAGAAAAGAAAGGAGTGAGAAAATTTGTTCTTCAAAAGTGTTTTGGAACAAAAAAATAAATTTTTTTGTTTCTTAGTTTTGTTCTAATTTTGTTAAGGAACAAAAAAATAGATTTTGAACAAAAACTCAAATAAATGCGTTTCTGTTCTTTTTGTTCCCCGAAACAAAGAAACAAACAATCTGTTCATGAACAAGAAAAAGAAACACAAACATGCAAGCGCTAAATTGTTGTGAGAACTATTTCTTCAAGAATTTGTGACTTATTCTCACAATATTTCAAAAACTGTTATGCAATTATTTGGAAGCACTGGAGCGATGGACTTGATTGAAATGACCATTATTTCCTTAGTAAATTATTTTAAATTTTTAAACCTTGCGTTATGTATATATTTTAAGAACCCGGTTGATGTTGTGGGTGTTTCATTACTCAAGCAATTTCAAAGTCAAGACACCTCGTTATACTTGACACTTTCATGAATTTATTTGGTGCATGTACACACAGAATACATTTGATTCATCATAGGTGGATTTTACGTGGAATTCATTTGGATCCAATAATGCAATTGCAAAGAAATGTGCTAAATTCAAATTAGACCACATCTTCGCATTCTAACCGGCGCAAAAGTAATGTAATTGATGCACAGCTCTACTTTCATGGCTTGGACAATCACTTAGGGCGTGCATGTTTATGTTCTTTTTCTTATTTATGAACAAAATTTTTGTTTTTTTGTTCTCGGGAACAGAAAAAAAAACAAAAACGTATTTGTTTGCGTTTTGTTCAAAATCTTTTTTTTTTCCTGGAACAAAATTGGAACGGAAATAAGAATTTTTTTTTGTTTTTGTTTTGGAAACACTTTTGAAGAACAAATTTTCTCTCTCTTTCTTTTCTTCTCTTTTTTTCTTCTTCTTTTTTTCTTTGGTGGTTGCTTGGCCTCGCCATGGCGGCGACCAGGCCGTTGAGGGTTGGTGACCTCGCCGAGCGTCGCTGGCCCCGGCAAGGTCAAGCGTCGCCGACGCGGGCGAGGCTCGGGCAAGCTCGGCGAGGGCCCGCCGGGGCCGGCGATGCTCGACCTCGCTAGATTTGGGCAAGGCCAAGCCTCGCCTTGGCTAGGCGAGGCCGAGCTCGCCTAGCCACCGACGAGGCTGCCGGCCCCCATCGGCCGATCGGGCCTCGGCATGGCCGGCGACCGGCCAAAAGAAGAAAAAAAAAAAAAAAAAAAAAATAAAGAAAAAAAGGAAAATTAAAATTAGAATATTAAAAAAATTAAAAGAAACAAAAAATAATATAAATTTACCAAACATGTTTATATTCATTTTTATTCCCAAACAAGTTTACCAAACATGTTTTTTCGATAAAAAATTGTTTCCGGAACAGAAATAATTTTTTATTTTTGTTCCCCGGAACAATTTTTGAAACAAAACACAAACAAACACACCCTTAATCTTTTGGGGCGCGTTTGGTAACGTTTCTGTTCAAAAATTATTCTAGGGAACAAAAATAGAAAAAATTATTTCTGCTCCGGGGAACAATTTTTGAACAGAAGAAGGCATTTGGTAAACTTGTTCCTTTAATAAAAAATGAACAAAACACGTTTGGTAAATTTATGTTCTTTTTTTGTTTATTTTAATTTTTAAATATTTTAATTTTTTTCTTCTTTTGGCTGGTCGTCGGCCTCAACCATGGCTAGTGACCGGTGATGAGGGCGGCGGCCTCGCCTAGCCACGGCGAGGCTCGTCGGCCCCGGCGAGGGCGAGGCTTGGCCTTGCCTTGGCTGGGCAAACTTGGGCTCACCTAGATCCTGTGAGCTCGAGCTCGCCCAGCCTTGCCCCGCACCGGCGACGCTCGGCCTTGTTAGGGGCCGGCAATGCTTCGGCGAGGTCACCGGACCTCGGCGGCGGTCGTTGGCTATGGCCGAGGCCGGCGATTAGTCAAAGAAAAAAAAAAAGAAAAGATGAAAAAAAAAGAGAAGAAAAAGAGAGGAGAGAGAAAATTTGTTCTTAAAAATTGTTCCAGAAACAAGAAACATGTTTTTCTTGTTTCTCGTTTCTGTTCGAAATGTGTTCCTGGGAACAAAAAAATAGATTTGGAACAAAAACGTAAACAAACGCGTTTCTGTTCTTTTTTTGTTCCCTGGAAAAAATAGGATTTTTGTTCATAAACAGAAAAAAGAACATTAACAAACCGGGCCTTGATGGTCGCACGTTGAATCCTCTCGCGGGGAAGGTTTACTCCCTATCCACTTTTCCTTTTGCTTTGGCCAGAATTTACGGTTAGTGTTGATCTTCTGAAGATACTCATGTGTAATTTAGTTCCATTTCTAAATTAAATCTCGCAGAAGGACCACCCTTTTCTAGATGAATCCTCATTGTTTTGATATAAACCAACCCAACTACCTCTTTTTAGCCTAAAAAGTTGAAAAAAAAAAAAAATGCATGCTTCCCAGAAAAGAGTCACACTACTTTTTATTTTTATTTTTATTTACCAAGAATCATGCTTCAACTTTAGAAACTATTTTTTATATCAAAAACATACTTCCTCGAAAAGAAGCTTTGGCATTTTATATGTGTCGCAAGCACATTAGAAAATCATTACAATCTAGAAGAGGGCAAGAAATACACGGAGTTGAATGGTCAAGCCACATGCAATCATGGCAATTTAGGGCCTATTTGTTTATTTGTGTTTTTGTTCCCCAGAACAAAAATTTATGTTCTTTTGTTCTAGGGAACAAAAAAGAACAGAAACGCGTTTATTTATATACTTTTGTTCCCGGGAACAGATTTGGAACAAAAACAAGAAGTAGAAAAAACTTGTTTCTTGTTCCTAGGAACACTTCCGAGAGACACTTCTTCTTTTTTTCCTCATTTTCTTCTTCTTTTTTCTTTGGCTGGCGACCTCGCCCGAGTGTTGCTAGCCCTCGGCGAGGCTCGGCCTTGCCTTGGTTGGGTGGTCGAGCTCGCCTAGATCCGGTGAGGCCGAGCTTGCCCAACCAAGGCGGGCCGACCTTGTGTTGGCTCAACCAAGGTGAGGCTTAGCCTCGCCGAGGGTGGCGAGCCTCGCCATGGGCTGGGCGAGGCTGCGGCCCTCGTCGGCTAGTCACCAACCATGGCTGGTCGGCGACGGCCAAAAGGAAGAAAAAAAAAAAGGAAAAAAAATAAAATTATTAAAAAATTAAAAGAAACAAAAAAAATTATATAAGTTTACCATACGCATTTACTGTCCTTGGAATAATTTTTTTTTAGAGTTACCAAACGTGTTCTTATACTTAGAAATTGTTCCTTGAAAAAAAAAAACTATTTTTGTTAAAAAAATTGTTCTTGAACAGAAATGTTACTAAATGCGCCCTTAGTGTCATCACTATATTTATCAACAGGACAAATATGATCCCAAATTTCTCTTTGTTTACCCTAAAAAATGATAGAACTTTTGATTATTATTGACAAGTGATAGATTTAGAAGATGAGGGTAGAGTTTGGTCATATATGAAGAGAATTATTGATAATTTGAAGAGAATTGACAACTCACCAATGAAGTGATGATGACACATAACATGAAGTTATTGATGAGAACCTTCATTGATGAAGTCATTGATATCGACATCGAGCAATCAAGGATAATTGTTGGGTGGGTATTTTTATTGCTACTATTTTAGGATTGTCGTAACTTCTTATTAATAAGTATTGCTATAATAGGAGACTATGGAGTAACTTCTCGTGGATAATGTAACTTCTCTGTTTGTAAAGTCAATTGTAAACTTTAAGTAACCACGTCATACTCTTTGTAAACCATTGAGCCTCCTCCCTAACAAATAAACCAAACTCGTAATCTTTCAATAACCAAGTTAATCCAGTTAATATTAATCTTGTCGACAATTTTGTGGCTAATCAAAATGGACCTCTTGTTTGCCCAATTCCAAATGGGGATACCGTCACCTTATGATGCAATCTTGCCTCCAAATGTAGGAAATTTTTCCATATAGGCCAAATGTGCCACTTAGCCCTAACGTCAACAATCCGAATCAAGATCGACCTTTGAGTTCTAATTCTAGGGGGCAAGAAGGTGAAGCCTATCGACCTATCTATCCTGAATCTAAGGGGCAGGAAAATCACGTTTATCGATTCATGAATCGAGGCCAAGTGGCTGAAATAGTGACACAACACATAGGTGCTGACAGAGGGGTTATTAGGCCTCTTTATGTACTTGCTCAATTGGGCAAACGGGATTGGGTCGAGCTCGCGGCATCAAGCCTAACTCCACATCAAAGCATCTAATCGTAAATAAAATTTGCTTGCTTATTTTTCGGTCCGAGCGAGCTATGCCGGGGCCAAATTAGGCCTGTCGAGTTGCCGCCCCATTGTCATATTTCAGACCAACCACCAGAGGTTCGATATATTACCGAACTGCCACAGATCACATTTTCTTTTTCTAATTTTGATGTATCTCTTATTATCGATTAGGATTTCCTTTTTGTTTTTTCAGCGTATCTCTTAGAATTAGCTAGAGATATTGCGTACATTATTTCCTTCTCTTTTTTGTTAAGCAATATGTTGTGTAAATATTTGTATTGTACGTTAAGCAATGAAAATGAATGATGATTCATTTCATGATACCTTAAGACAGAGATTAATGAATCATTAGGTTTAACTATAAGTATAAATCATTAGGGATCTGCTTGCATGCATAACAATGTTGTGCGCCTAAAGTAACTGAATATGTCTTTGTTAGTAGAAACAAGACAGATTCAGCCAAGCGATAGATATTGAGATGATAGAGCGCTGGAACGTGCCCATCTCCTTAGAACCCTCCGAGTAATACCAAGTATATTGGAAAATAAAAGGTATCCCAACGGATCACTACCTTATTTGGATTAAATTTTCTTTCCTTGAAGGCCACACTAATTCACGTAATGATTTCTTTCCTGTTGGACAAAACTGTCCTAGGTTGCCGTACCAAAGAATTAACTTCTTGGCCGGATGGTGAATATCTTTCTTTATTTATGAGTTTGGTCAATAAGAGTTAAATTTGGAACTAACCAAAACAAGGATAACTTTTTGGTAAGATACAGAGGACTCAGTATTCTATTCTTACCTATTATTGAAATGGCCTTCTTGAATCAAGTTAGCATCCATAATTTTTCTAATAGCAATTTGACATATCATTGTTTCAAAGAGAGAAGTTTGGCATATATTCAGCTATCCCCTACTTTGGTATTTCCTTGCATGAGCAACCAATTTGGATCGATTTGTATCTTTAAATCCAAACAACGGGAACTTACAACAAGTATAATTAGTGATGAGAATATATTTTGAGTTTGAGCCCATGAAGGAAACTCGATTCAAATAGAAAATTAAAATCCAAATAGGGCTTATTGTTTGATGACCAAACAAGCAAGAAAATACGTGAGACAAGTCGCAAAGCAACAAATAAGGTGCCCCGGTTATGTAGCTTTCCTTATGTAGACAATGGCTATATTGTCTAGATTGTTCTTCCATGTTAAGTGTGATTAAGTAATGTAAAATTTTACTCTTTTGGATGAATGTACTGTGATGAACATTCAATTTTTTTTTTTATACCTTTCGCTGCTATAAGGATCTCGATGTCCATTTGAGAAGATAACGTTGCTACCAAACCTACGATGAATTAGCTCTATTTTCTGCAACCAAAAAAAAAAAGAAAAAAAAAAGAGGAAGAGGAAGATGATGGTAAGGTTTACTTTGACTTTGAGCCTGTATACAAGAGCCGACCCGATTGGAGAATATTGATCGATTTGTTAAGACAATTATAGTGGGAAAGAAAAGAAAACCCCAATGGGTTACTTTCCTATTTGGATTAAACTTTCTTTTCGTGTCGGCCGCACTAATTCCGTAACGATTCCTTTCCTGTTGCCGAACCGGGGGAGTAAATTCTTAAAGCCGCTCAATAAAGGATCGCACGGAGACTTCTTCTTCAACCGCATGAAGGAATTCTCGAAACACGGGTTGATTGGTGCAATGTTTAAAATGAATATGATGGTGGTTAGTTCAAATTGTTCTTTTGCAAAAAGTATAAAGTGCTAGGAAGGTCCAATAATGCATATACGACGTATTACTTAACGCTGCCTCTAGCACGCGAGCCGGTTCCTTACATGTGCAAGACAGTATGTGAAAGTAACTCAATATGATCACCATGGAACAGGAAAACCGATAGGATATCAGGAATACTATGTTGAAGAAAATTGAGAGGGAGTGTCTGGATTTGAATTATTAATTTGTGCTCCGGTGCCGTACTAAACAAACGGTTGTTTCCCAAAATTAGGGAGAATTGTCCAAAAAGTCCTAAATCTATTGCCGTTTTGTTAATTTAGTCATAAACTTTTAACTTTGCCAATTGAGTCCTAAACCTTTTCACTTCTTGCTGATTCAGTCCATTTGGCCAATTTTGGTCGAAAAATGCTGACGTGGACATCGCCGATGCCATGTAGGGGACTGCCGGCGCTGATGTGGATAATTTTAAATAATTTTTTTGAATTTTTTCCTCTTTTCTTTTTCCTCTTTTTGGCTTTTTCCGGTGGCCGACCACCGGCCATAGGTGACGGCCGACCACCGGCCCTGCTGGCCTTGCCTGCCACAGGCGAGGTCGGGCCAGGCGACGGCGACTCCCGGTGAGGGCGACCCCGGCGAGGGACTCTCGCTAGATCCGACGAGGTCGACTCTCGCTAGGGCTAGGCGCCCTCACCGGGTCGCCATCGCCCAATCGAGCCTCGCCGGTGGCGGGTGAGGCCGGTTGGCAGTGACCGGCTACCGGCCACCGAGAAAAAGCTAAAAAGAAGAAAAAAAAAGAGGAAAAAATAGAAAATCAAAAAAATCAAAAAATATTAAAAAATATTAAAATATTATTTAAAATTGTCCACGTCAACACCAGTAGTCCTACGTGGCACCGGCGGCGTTTATGTTAGCATTTTCCGTCAAAATTGGCCGAATGGACTGAATCGGCAAAAGTGAAAATGTTTAGGATTCAATTGACAAAGTTAAAAGGTTTAGAACTGAATTGGCAAAACTGTAATAGGTTTAGGACTTTTTGGACAATTCTCCCAAATTAGTTTAAATTACTAGGAGGGAAAATAGAACCGATCCTACGCCTATGAGTGAGTGTGGATCCATAAACTTGTGCCACAGAATATGAAAATCAAAATAAAATGAAAATCTATGTTTAATCAATTAAAATAGACCAGCAGTTTCAGAGGTTTTACCGGAGTCCAAAATTAATTGGGAGTTTGTTGTCAAGTACATAAAATTGGGTGAAGTCATTTGGCTCGTTCTATTTGAATAAAGAAAAACAAGGATAACTTTTTGGTAAGATATAGAGGAGTCTTTGTTCTTATTTATTATTGAAATGGCCTTCCCGAATCAATTCGTCATTCATATTTTCTATAATAGCAATTCAACGAATCAATTTATCATCCATATTTTCTATAATAGCAATTCAACACATCATCGTTTCAAAGCAAGAAGATCGGCATAAATTTGGCTATCCACACTTTGGAATTTCACCACTTGACCAACTAATCCAGATCAGTTTGCATCTTTGGTATTAAATCCAAACAACATGAACTTGGAAAACATATAACCACAGATGAGAATATATCTCGACTTTGAGCTTGTGAAGGAAATTTAATCCAAGTAGATATATTCAAATCAAAATGGGGCTTATGGTTTGGCCCCTAAACAAGCTAGAAATTATAAACATACTTTCTTCTTTGGAGTTATATTCCTAATTTAAGTAGGTATCCTTCGCTTGAGGGATTCATGAGCACTTGAGACAAGTTACAAGCAACGGATAAAATGGCCTGGTTTTGTACCTTTCTTCGTATAGATAGTGACTATTACCGTCAGAATTGTTCTTCAGGATCTAAGAATGAAAAGGATGTCAAATTGTTAAGTGTGATTAAGTAATGTAAATTTATTCTTCCAATGGCCGTATGGAGATAAGCATACAAGTTTTTATACCCCCCAGTACTGTAAGGATCTAGATCTCCATTTGAGATAATTAATGTTGCTACCAAATCTAAAAAGAATTAGCTCTATATCCTGCTAAAAAAAGAAGAGGTGGACGACAACGATAGCAAGGTTTACTTTATACTTTATGCAAGGAAACTAGTTTAATCTAGTCGTAGAAATAAAAGACAAACATATATTTTCCAAGTTAGCATAAGTCATACATAACCACCACAATAGAGGCCCGACTGCCGAATTGGTAGTTGCACTCATCAATGAATCTTGTTAAGATGAAGGGCGATTATTTGTGATGACCAGGGGGCATACCATTTCGCTGCAGCTTTGGAAGCAAATCCCTTTTAGTTCAATAGAAGTGCGCGATCTGGCCCAGCTCGGCCCGCTGGCCCCTGCTCCACGACCCCGCCGGGGGGCCGGGGGGGGGGGCGGGCGACGGCGATGGTGCACGGCGCAGACGGCCTCTCCGGCTGAGGACCGCGACGGTGCTGCCTCGGCTAGGCGGGCGGCGACCGCCCTCGACGTCGGAGGTCGGCTGGGTCCGGCGGTTGTGGCGAGGACCGTCTTGGGGCGAACTCCGGCGACAATGTGTGCAAAAGGACCCGCAGCTCCAAGAACACGAACTAGCAGGCGCCTAGAAGGGAGAGGGATTCGAGACAGAGAAAGAGAAGGGTGCGAGGGCGACCCTAAACAGCGAAAATAGGGGCGGTTTTCGTTGGGGCGTTTCACCGAACATGTAGCGAGCATTCCAAGAGGCAAGGGTCTCGGGCGCGGCCGGGACTCGAATGCGAACCTAGGGGGCTACTGGGGCATGCCAGGACAACGGAAAGTGCGGCGGGGATGAATGGTGGCCGGAGCTCGCCCGAACTGGTCGAGACGAGCTCCGGCTGGCTTAATCAAGAAATGCACACCAAATGTTTGTTAAAATACCAACCTGAGTTCCGAGGAGTTGGCGGCGGTCGGCGGCTCACCGACGGCGGCTGGACGTTCCGGGGTGGCTCTCGGCTCTTGGGTTTCGCTCTCCGGCCTTCTCTCCGTCTCTCTCGGCTTCGTGCTCTTTGTGCTGCCGTTCTTCTCCCCTGTTCTCGCTCTCTGTACTACTGGGTTCCGAGGACTACGGCGGCGTCGGCAGCTCACCGGCGGCAACTGGACGTTCCAAGGCTCCTCGGCTCCTTATCCGGCCTATTCTCCTTCCTTTCCTCTAGGTTTTTCTCTGTGTTTCTCTCTCTGTTTCTCCCCCGTCTGGTGCTTGTGTTCTCTTTCTCCCCGGTTTCTCTCCCTATTTGTTCCTTTTACTTCTGTAGGTCGTCGTGCGAAGACCCCTGTCGTGCCAGCTGCCGGCCGGGCTGCTCCCGACCCGCGGATCACGCCGCTCGCCTGCCACACCGATTCCCCTGCTCCTCTGTCGCTGCTCCCTCTGTTCTGTTTTCTGCAGGTCTTCGGGCGTAGGACAGCAGGTGGGAGGAAGGATGGGTGCGGGCCGGGCCGAAGGAGAAAGGAGGATGGGCCGGGCTGGTGGGCCGCGCGTGAGGGGAAGGAAAAGTAAAGAAAAAGGTGGGCCGGGCCAAGGCCGGATCCGGCCCGACCCGGCCCCTTCCACTTTTTTTAAATTTAATTAATTAGTTAATTTTTTAATTAATATATATTTTTATATATTTGAAAACACAAATTAGGTGTCAACAAAATATTAACTCAAACCCACAAACTTTATGCTGAAATAAAACACATAAATCACGGTAATGAGTCTTCTTAAAATGAGTATTATCTTTCGTGTATCACAATACATTTGATTAGCCCATATGTGATAAAATAACTTAATGAATAAACCTTATGTTTATTCTAGGTCAAACGTAATTATATTTCTTAGAATAATTAAATATATACAACTGTATTGAGAAAAACATAGCAAATGAATAAAAGTCTCACAAATTTTTCTATATAAAGAAAAATTTACGTGATCAGACCACCGCCCATTTTGAATACATGATTTTTATAACTCCTTGGTGGCATATCTTTAATTAAAGAATCAACTATCATCAATCTAATGCTTACGTGTTTTATAATCACTTTCTTGTCTTTCGATATACGTAAGTGGGAGGATTGAGGTAGCATGTGGAGTTCATGTTATAGGTAACAATGCTTGCGAATATTTAGCCAAGAATGCCATTTTCACAGGTTTTTGCTCCATCAATGCGGCTGCATAAAATCGTCATTGGATATATTGGTGGATCATCATTTTAAGCTGCTCTCATATGCGACGATACTAGCTAGTTCTTCATGTCATTCCCTCCCTCTAAATGCCTACCACATCAACACACACACACACACACACACACACACACACACACACACACACACACACATTTCTCACTCTTCTCACAAGATGATGAACGAAACACACTACTCTGGTCTTTATTTACTACACTATTAGCATTATACCATGTGATGACCTTCCCATGTGATATATGTTAATTATTTTCCCAGAGTACGGAGATCGGCATGGTATGTGGCGATCCACTTTTGTATAATCTCAATCTCAATTTTCCGCTGCTTGACCAACCAGTCGGGATCGGCTTTCATAGCTGGAAGTATGTCCAAACAATGCGAACCTACATATAATTTTTTTTTACGAAATTAATCTCAGTGATTCAATTGGCTTCCATAAATCTGAAGATGGAAAGATAATCCATTTTATTTGACTTTGGTTCGAGACGAATCAAGTTGACATGTACCTTTAGCTGTGTAGACCGCAATGATAGTATCCGAAATATTCTTCAAGACCCTGTGATTGACGATATATATGAATTATTTTGCAATCTGATTTAATTTAGTGATGTTTTCACAGGAATCTCTATAGGTTTCGTAGCTAGACATACCCGCCACTGCTATAAGGATCTTGAAGCCCATTGGAGAAAATAATGTTGCTAGCGAATCTGTGCAGAACAAGTTTTATGTCCTGCAATTTTTCATAGTCAATGAAGAAATTAAAGAGCGCTATACTTTGTTCGGTAAAAGAAAATGTTATATAAATGAAATTATGAACTAAATATACAATTTAATTCACGTGACATTACATGACCACCGTAATAAGTAGTGATCCAGTGAGGTCGAGGTGTGATGCCATAGCTTCTCTTGCAGTCATTGGTGAAGCTATTAAGGTCGAAGGGTTCTGGTTGAAACATGGTATTCTCGGTGATGCCTATAGGCATCACCATCTCGCTACACGTCTGCAAAGCCAATCGACCACCATTTTGTTAGTCGAAGATTAACTAATAATGGCAAAAGAGTTCGAAATTGTGTCTATTGACTTTTACTCTGCCAAGCACATCACTATCAGGTAGAGCCAATAAGGATATAAATGAGTCAGAACAATTCACGAGCTACTCTGCTTGATTATTAGACTACACCAGACTCAGCTCGAAACATAAGACGCATATAATACCGAATCTTGGAATTGTTCGTTTATCACTCGAGTTTGAAATTAGATTTATTTTTTTTTTTTTTTATTTTTTAATCAATTCGAGTTGATTTCAACTGATAGTAGTAAACTAAAATGCGTTCATGATATCGGACTATAGTGTGTACCTGCCAAGACCAACCCAAATCAGTTTGAGATGAAGGTGTAGAAGGTGGATTGACGTAGCACAGCAAATTTCCGTAGTTAGCGACGAGGCCGGCGAAAATCTTCTTGAGAATGTCGTTTCTTGGAGAAGCTCCATCAATAGCATTGCATGTCGCTTTCACTGGACGTAGGAATGGATCGTTGTACTGAGCAGCAGCCCTGTAGACGTCTATCAGGTGGTCCTTGAGCTGCGAAGAACTTTGCAATGGTCTAAAAAAAGAAAGATATGCATAGTTAAATTTCAATTCGTCAATAAAGCATATCTTTTCTACTTTAAATTGATATCGGAACTTGAAACCATTATATCATGTTGGACGCATGCATTTCACAAATGGTCTTATCCGGCCTAAATTTGACAGTCAGGGAGTCGATAGGTGAAAACCTCACATCATGAGTGGATAAACCGCTTGCTAAATGTTTTATTCACCGTTAGTGCACGCTATACATTTTTAATGATATATTTTATTTTCTAAGAATTACTTATACTACAAAAAAATACTGAAAAGTATCCAAAATGCAATATGATGCATGATTCTCAATTCCATCGTCCACGGACCTGCGGGTTTTGAAAGTGTTGCTTAATTTCGTAAGACCATGAGGCTCAGCAGCAACTCTATCAATTTCCTCCCAGGAGAGTCTTATGGTTTGGTGGCAAGAAAAACTAGTTTCCTGAAAAATCAAACAAACAATAATTCAGGTGATCAATTTGATGACAGGATACGCATGCGAAAGAATAAGGTATAAATCATGCAAATAAAGATCACCAGAAAGTCTTTTGCGACAACTGAGTAGAATGCACCCTGAGGTGTGACGTCAAGAAAGTAGAGAATTGGAGCAGATGATGCCAAAGCTCCGAGTGCCGCATGAGGGTACTTCAGTCGGAACCATGAAGCTAGCACTGAAAATTAAATATATGAAGATTGAAAGACGTACTTATAAGCTATATGTAGAATATAAGCTGTTGATGTTTTCCTCTTAACCTGAGAGTAGGAACTTTCTTCAATGCAATTCACGGAAAGCTATCAAACTTTCTATGGATTTTCATTATCAATATGACTAACACTCTTTAGGAAAAGCTCTATCCATGAAAAATTCAAGAACAATGACCTTCGGCAGATTAAAATTGTTCTCTTCAATGTAAGTAGCGGGCTATTTTGACTAATTTCGATTTATAGCGGTGGTCAAAATGCTGCTATGTGAAAAATATTTTCACTTACTTCCCCCGTATGATCCTCCAATGACAATTATCGGAGAATCTTTGGCGTTCAATTTATGTTTCAGGTATACAAGGATTTCTGCATAATCGGCAAGAGCTTGCGCTGAGCTGAAATATCCACGAACATTGGCGTCGCTTAGTGCTTTGTCGAGTGTCAAACCATAAGGGATTGATTCACCATAAAATCGATGCTGCAAGATTTCAAATTTACATTCGTCAATTGCTCGAATACATACATATGCACGCCAAACATAAGGAAAAAGAACGTACAACAAGGCAAATGATATGGGGCACTTTTATTACCTCTATATAGACCAAAAGCGCCCTAAACTGAGCTGCATTTGTAAAAATTATTGTGGCCCATATTATGTGATTTATTATATGGTTTAATAATTATTGAAATGCTATAAATGATTATTTGTTACGAAGGTACGGCTAATAATAAAACGAAAGGGTATATCGGCTTTGATGGAAGGCGCACTTTTCAACGAACGTATATATAGAGTCCGGTCCTCTCTCCACCCACATATGAACAACAAAAACAGAAAAAAGAACGTATTCTCTCCTCCATCAATTGAATACATTAAGATTTAGTGGGTTAAGAGAGAAAATCGGATTTCTTCTTTTGGATCAAGTTCAAGCGCAGCGTTATGGATAAATGTATGTCTTCATCTATTTGTGAGAATCATGAAGATCAAAGATCCTTGATTTTTATGAATTTCCGCATCGATTTTATATGAATAATCTTACAGTTGGTATCGGAAAGATTTTGGTTTATGATCTCATGATTTTTCCGTTTAAATAAATATTATGACTTATGCATGATGATTTGTTGAATGATCCTGTTGGTAGCATTTGTTGTTGTTGAAATATTCTGGAAGATTCTGTTAAAGAAAATCTGAAGGATTGAGCGTTTTTCATAGACTAAAATGGTGAAGAAAAGTTACTGTGTGTGCACGTGTGAAAATGAACAAAAATGGAGTAATTCGGAATTTTAAGGACAAAAATGGAGGAATTCGGAATTTTGAGGGCAAGGTAGAAACTCTTCGATTCCAGGCAAAATCCGGCGACCCACCTCTTGATTTCGGACCCACACCGTCGCAAGACCATGAGGAACATTAGCCATGATTTTTCCGGCATATCGGTGTTCGCCGGAGGCTAATCGAGCGGCGGAAGCGGCGGTGGTGGAGGTTTTGTGTTATGAGAAACTTTGGTTTGATTTGGGGCCAATTTTTGGTCATTTTCTCTGAAACTTGGACCCATGTGGTCGTGCCGGCATGCTCTTCAAAACCCATTAATTATTTGTTTCTGGAATGGGCTACCGGAGAAGAAACGGCCGGCGAAACCGCGGCGGAACGGCGAAAAAACGGCGAAGAATCGCGTCTGTGCGCGAGGAAGAAGGCGCGTGGGCTCCACGCGCGCGCTGCGGTTGCAGGCGCGTGGGACCCACGCGCCACGCGCCACGCGCGCGCGCAAGCGCTGCGCGCGTGGGATCCACGCGCGCGGGGCTTCCCGCGCAGTTGCAGGCGCGTGCAACGCACGCGCCTGAGTGCCGAACGCGCGCGTGCGGGGCACGCGCCCGCCGAGGACGAAGGCACGTGCTCGGCACGTGCCTGAGTCCCCGCGCGTATTTTTCACGATTTTGCCCCTCCCGAGGCTCCTAATTACCGTTTTGCCCTCCTTTTGATGGTTATTTACTATTCTGCCCTTGTTTAATTAATAATTACAGTTCTGCCATTGATGGTAATCCTCTTAAAAAAAAAAAATTGGTAATTTACCATTTTGCCCCTGGATTATAATTTTATGATTCTGCCCTTATGGAATTAGGATTTTACAATTTTACCCTTATGCTTTGGTTAAGTTTTTGTCCTTGTGTGCAAATTTGGTAAATATTTTTATTTTACAATATTTAAAAAAAAAAAATTCATATTATGAAAGGTTTGTTAGTCACCAAAGTGGCCGAACCTTAAAGTCTTATGAATTTTGATATTGTAAATTATTTTATTCAATTACCCATGATTAATTGATGCTATACATGAAATTGATATGTTTTATATCATTATTGGAGTTATGGGTATATTGAAGTTCATTTATTATAAGAACTTAGGGATTAACCCAAAGGTTAATTATTTTCTTATGATTCATGAACATGATGGTTGATAATTAATATGACTTGTTAAATTTGTTTGTATATCCAAAGATAACAAATAAATTTTAATAAGATATATTTACAATTATCAAATAAAAGTTATTAGCATCATTATGGTTTATATATTTTTGTATATCATAGGATCGCCCAAAGGAGAACTATGATGTGCATGTGTAATTTAGTTTGAATCGATTAGTTGATATTTTCAAAGCATTAATGTATGAGTATTTCTTGCACATTTGCAAGATATCGTACTGTTTCACTCCATTCGCACGCCTCATCTGTTCCCCTATTTAATGGGATAAATTTTCCTGATTGGAGTGAGCAAGTCCAGGTTTCACTTAGGTGTCCTGGATCTTGATTTATCGCTTCAAGCCGAGAAACCAGCTATTATTACGATGAAAGTAGCAATGATGAAAAATCTTTCCATAAAGCTTGGGAAAGATCGAACAGACGAGCTTAATGTTCATGCGGATGACAGTTGCAAACAATTTAAAGACTTCTCTTCCCAAGACTAACAATGCTAAGGAATTTATGAAATTTGTGGAAGAACGTTCTCAAACTGGCCGATAAGTCACTTGCCGGGTACACCGATGAGCACACTGACCACCATGAAATATGATGGTTCGCGTACTATGCATGAGCATATACTTGAGATGACCAATTTAGCAGCAAAGTTAAGGACTTTGGGAATGAATGTGGATGAGTACTTTTAGTACAATTTATACTTAATTCCTTACCTCATGAGCAATATGGGCCATTTCAAATGAATTACAACACTATAAAGGATAAGTGGAATGTAAACGAATTGGCCGTATGCTAGTTCAAGAGGAAACACGGATAAAGAATCAAAAGGCTCATTCAGTTCATCTCTCAAGTCATCAAGGAGTTCGAAAGAATTTTAAGAGGAAAGGTGGAAGGAGCAAGAAGAAAGGACTACACATCCCGAATGACTCTTCGAAGGCTTCTCAAATCCACAAGAAGGAACACAATCTTATTAAGTGTCATTTTTGTAACAAAATTGGACACTTGAAGAAAGATTGTCTAAAATGTAAGGCTTGGTTCGAAAAGAAAGGTAAGCCATGTGCTTTAGTATGTTTTGAATCAAACTTTACTGAAGTTCCTTATAATACTTGGTGGATTGATTCTGTGCCACCACTCATGTGTCAAATACGATGCAGGGATTTCTTACGATCCAAACTATAAAGCCAAATGAAAGTTATGTGATTACGGGGAACGAGACAAAGCTCCAGTTGAAGGCATTGGCACTTATCGTTTGATCTTAGATACTGGGCATTATTTGGATTTGTTTCAACCCTTTATGTACCTACATTTTCTCGCAATTTAGTTTCTTTGCCAAGACTTGATGTGGCGGGATTTTATTGTAAGTTTGGATCTGGATCTTTTAGTTTGTTTAAGAGTGATACTCTTATTGGAACTGGAACTTTATGTGATGGTCTTTACAAATTTAGACTTGATAATACTTTTGTTGAGACATTAATGACCTTGCATCATAATGTTGGCACTAAACGAAGTTTGGTGAATGAAAATTCTGCTTACTTGTGGCATAAACGGTTGGGTCATATATCCAAAGAAAGAATGCAAAGATTAGTGAAGAATGAAATTCTTCCAAATTTGGATTTTACTGACCTTGGAGTGTGTATTGATTGTATTAAAGGTAAACAAACAAAGCACACTAAGAAAGGTGCCACAAGAAGCACAGAGCTTCTTGAAATTATACATACTGACATATGTGGTCCTTTTGATGTTCCATCTTTTGGTAAGGAAAGCTATTTCATAACCTTTATTGATGATTTTTCACGTTATGGTTATATTTATCTATTGCATGATAAGTCTCAATCGGTGAATGTACTTGAAGTGTATATTAAAGAGGTTGAGAGGCAATTAGATAGAAAAGTGAAAATAGTAAGATCTGATAGAGGCGGTGAATATTATGGAAAGTATGATGAATCGGGACAATGTCCAGGTCCATTTGCTAAATTCCTTGAAAGACATGGTATTTGTGCTCAATACACAATGCCAGGTACACCACAACAAAATGGTGTAGCGAAAAGGCGTAACCGTACTTTGATGGAAATGGTTAGGAGTATGATGAGTCATTCATCTTTACCTTTGTCTTTGTGGATGTATGCTTTAAAAACTTCTATGTACTTATTAAATAGGGTTCCTAGTAAGGCAGTTCCAAAAACTCCATTTGAACTGTGGACGGGAAGGAAACCTAGTTTACGACACCTGCATGTTTGGGGTTGTCAAGCAGAAGTAAGAATTTATAATCCACATGAAAGGAAACTGGATTCAAGAACGACCAGTGGTTATTTCATTGGTTATGCAGAGAAATCCAAAGGGTATAAATTTTATTGTCCTAATCATAGTACAAGAATTGTTGAATCTGGAAATGCTAGGTTCATTGAGAATGGTGACATCAGTGGGAGTGAAAGAATGCGTGATGCTTGCATTCAAGAAGTAAGGGTAGAAGTTCCTATACCCAAAGCTTCTAAAGATGTCAATAATGAACCTCCAATAGCCGAGTCACAAGAAATAGCATTAAGGAGATCTCAAAGAGAAAAGAGATCGGCTATTTCGATGACTATATGGTTTATTTACAAGAGTCGAAATTGACTTAGGAATTGGAAATGATCCAGATTCATTTTCCCAAGCCATGGAATGTGAAGATTCTAATGAGTGGTTTAATGCCATGGAAGAAGAGTTAAAATCCATGCATCAAAATCAAGTTTGGGATATTGTTGAATTGCCTAAAGGATGTAAGAAGGTCGGGTGTAAATGGGTCTTTAAGACCAAGCGCGACTCAAAAGGCAATATTGAATGACATAAAGCCAGACTTGTTGCAAAGGGTTTTACTCGAAAGAAGGCATTGACTATAAAGAGACATTTTCACCGGTCTCTAAGAAGGACTCACTTAGAATCATTATGGCTTTGGTGGCTCATTATGACTTGGAGTTACACCAAATGGATGTTAAAACCGCCTTTCTTAATGGGAATTTAGAGGAAGAGGTTTATATGGACCAACCCGAAGGCTTTTCAGTTAAAGGAAAGGAACACATGGTATGTAAATTAAAGAAGTCAATATATGGACTTAAACAAGCTTCCCGACAATGGTATCTTAAGTTTAACGATACCATAACTTCATTTGGATTTAAGGAAAACACCGTTGATCGGTGTATATATATGAAGATCAGTGGGAGTAAGTTTATTTTTCTAGTTCTGTATGTTGATGATATTTTGCTTGCTGCTAATGATCTTGGTTTGTTACATGAAACCAAGAAATTTCTCTCTAAGAATTTTGAAATGAAGGATATGGGAGAGGCAACATATGTGATAGGAATAGAAATATTCCGTGATAGATCACAAGGATTATTAGGATTGTCTCGAAAGCCTACATTGAGAAAATTTTAAAGAGATTTAATATGAGTAAATGTTCAGCAGAATAGTTCCAATTCAGAAAGGTGATAAATTTAGCCTTATGCAATGTCCGAAAAATGAATTGGAACGAGAACAAATGAATAATATTCCTTATGCATCTGTTGTGGGGAGCTTAATGTATGCACAAACTTGCACTAGACCCGGACATCGCTTTCTTTGTCGGAATGCTTTGGCGAGATATCAAAGTAATCCTGGAATGGATCATTGGAAAGCTGCAAAGAAGGTTCTTAGATACCGCAAGGAACGAAGAATCATATGCTCACTTATAAAAGATCTGATCATCTTGAGGTGATTGGATATTCGATTCAGACTTAGCCGGATGTGCCGATACAAGAAAATCAACATTTGGTTACTTGTTTCTTACCTGGTTGGAGGGGCAATTTCATGGAAGAGTGCGAAGCAGCCGCTTATTGCTGCATCCACTATGGAAGCTGAATTTGTGGCATGCTTTGAGGCCACAATTCATGGATTATGGCTGCGGAATTTTATTTCAGGACTTGTGATCGTCGACAAGTATTGCCAAGCCGCTGAAAATTTATTGTGATAACTCTGCAGCAGTTTTCTTCTCTAAGAACGACAAGTATTCTAAGGGTGCTAAGCATATGGAGATCAAATACTTGTCTGTCAAAGAAGAAGTTCAGAAACAAAGAGTGTCAATTGAGCACATTAGCACCAATCTTATGATAGCAGATCCCTTAACAAAAGGATTGCCGCCCAAAACATTTAATGAGCATGTTGAAAGGATGGGCATTATTGGACGTCATTAGTGTTTGTATTATGTTTGTATTAAGTTTATGTATTTGACACTTTGAGCTCACTTATGTGTTTCTGATATTTCCTGTTTTCTATTTAGTATACATTATGGAAATAGATGAATGTTAAATGTGATAGTTTCTAAAGAAACATTATGGTTGGACTATTACCGTACTTCTCATTTATGGATCATGTTAAGTAAAGTGCTATAGTTGTAGTACATAGAAGGGACTATGTCGATTGATGACATACAACCGCTATGACTCACATTAGTTTTCTTTACTTAATTGTGATTATTATGTAATTGTCAATTTAATGAAATTTTATAGCATAATCTTATTGTGCACATTATAGTCTTTATTAAACCATGAAAGGAGAATCATATGGGCCAAGTGGGAGAATGTAAAATTATTGTGGCCCATATTATGTGATTTATTATATGGTTTAATAATTATTGAAATGCTATAAATGATTATTTGTTACGAGAAGGTACGACTCTAATAAAACGAAAGGGTATATCGCTTTGATGGAAGGCACCCTTTCAACGAACGTATATATAGAGTCCGGTCCTCTCTCCACCCACATATGAACAACAAAAAACAGAAAGAACGTATTCTCTCCTCCATCAATTGAATACATTAAGATTTAGTGGGTTAAGAGAGAGAAATCGGATTTCTTCTTTTGGATCAAGTTCAAGCGCAACGTTATGGATAAAGGTATGTCTTCATCTATTTGTGAGAATCATGAAGATCAAAGATCCTTGATTTGTTATGAATTTCCGCATCAGATTTTATATGAATAATCTTACAGCATTATCTGTCAGGAACCCGGCAGCGGCTATGTCATCGTCGATGGCTTCTTCTGCACCAAGATAAGCGAAGATAGGGGCGCTTGCATTCGCGCCGCCCCAGAAGTTGAAATTGATCACATATCTTTGTTTGAAAGTAGTGTAACTTTCAGGCCTGTAATCAAAATGATCGAGGGTTTGATTGTAAAAGAAAGTCTGGAAGTCCTCTGATAAGACGGAAGCTCGAACTGCTTGTTTAGGATCTTGAATAAATGTCTGGCGGCGTACGCTCAGCTTCGGAATACGGTGACCATCTAAGGTCTCTCCGGCAGCAACACAAGCTGAAAAAAGTATCAGAATGATCAGAAGGCTATAATGCGATGGATACATGGTAGGGTGTCTGGCCATTGCTCAGGGGAGAAGAGGAGGATCCTTGTGATGTTTTTTTGGCGTCAACTCCTTCACCTTTATATATATGAACTCGCGATGCCAGTCTGCACTTTTATATTCTATGCGGAATAATATTAAAACTATTAAAATATGTTTCGAGTTTGAGCTTACTGAATCAAAGAAAAGCAAAGGCTATTGTGCAGTTTGTTGCCTAGTGGAAATAAGAAACAAAATGAAATAAAAGAAAGAAAAGCATGGTTGGATTTTTGTTTCTTAATCCTAGTCGGCATGGACTTTTCGACCAGTCTTATTTGACTTTCTCTGATGGTGTCATATGTAAACCAATTCAAGGGTTTCTCTTGGGCATGCCTTGCTCGCGTGATATATTGCTGCAAGCGTCCTGTTGATGAGAAAAGCAGCGTAGTCGTCATGCCGTCCTCGTCCAGAAAAAGAGAAAAAAATCTTGAAGTGCCGTTCCGATCGAGTGCTCGGGTGGACTTTTCTTTGCGGAATTATATCAATAATTTTAGTGTCGAGTCAGTTAAATCTTATGGTAAGATTTGTGAATTTTTTCGTGAGATTGAGATGTTGTTTTGTTGGGAAATTTGCGGCTAAACATTGCGTGAGTTATTAGGTGTAATTGGAAAACATTAAGGGTGTTTGAATGATTCAAGTGTAATTACAATCTTCATTGTCTCATTTGATCTAAGTAGAATTCGTTGCTGCTTTTCCTATGGATGTAGGTCCCTACAACTGAATCACGTAAATCTGATATCCAATTTATTTATTTATTCCGTCTATTTTGTTATTTGACCCTTGTTTTCACAATAAAAACCATGCAAAATCAGGACAATAAAGGTGACTCAGCTCGAAATCTGTGTGAGTTTCCTTACGAAATTAAAAGAAAGAATATTACAGGCTGTAATGCTCATCATTTGTCGACACAGAAGCGCTGACCGGCCGTGTAGGATCTTTTATAAATATTCGGCGGGTATGCTTAGCTTTGGAATATTATAACCATCCATGTTCTCTCCGGTAGCAACGCACGCTAAGCTCAGTATCAGAATGACTAGTAGGCTATAATGCGATGAAGACATGTTATGATTTTTGGTCATTGCTTAGGCTAAAGGATGCATGCGAAGGGAAGGGTTTTCTTGATGTTCCTTGGCATTAACTAGTCACCTTTATATAGCAAACCCTGATCCCATTTTGTACTATTATTTTCTATGCGAAATTACGTCGGAACAATTCAGCATCTGGATAATGACTATAGGTGACATAGCTCAAAAATCATATGAATTTTATTACAAAATTAGAAGAAAGAATAAAAAGGTGGTAATGATTTGTGTAGTCAATGGTTTTATATTATTTATGTAATACACAACCTTTGACTTTATAAGAGACTAGTACTCAAACCTGTATTTATATATTTAGATTGCCTTAATAACTGATTATGCCGTTAGCTGATTTTTTTTTTTTTTATGACTTTAGAACCACTGTACAGCCGGCGGCACAAATCAGCCGTTAGCTGATTTGTGTTCTTACTGTTTGACTAAAAGTCCTTTCAAACGCTCAAATGGAATATGATTGCCGTTAATAACAAGGATGAGGTGGGAATATTGGGATAATTTATTGTTTGCGACAAAGTCTTCGGTAGACGATCGAATATTCAGCTTTTATTCCGTAAGGTGCCCAGAGAGATAACCACTTAATTAATAAGTTAGGAACTATCCGGTTATACTGACCAAAAAAAAAAAAAAAAAACTATCCGGTTATAAACCGTGAAAATGCATAAATAATATAATCCTAGAGTATAAGACCTGAACACGGTTTGGCAAAACATAGATGTAGAAACAAATTGGAAAAAACCTTCTGAAAATGGGAAAATAGGCATCCCAAGTGATCACTAAGTTTAAATTTTTTGGCCAATAAGTGCTGCTTCAATTTTATAAAACTTGTGCGACCTTATGCTTGCGCACCGCAATTGAACTTTTTGGTTTCCAGTGTGGTCATAGAAACCTATTATCATTTGTTACTATATTTGATGGATTTTTGCCGCATCAATTCATAAGTGGCATTTCAAATTCTAAGAAAAATTGTCAATTTTTTTTTTAAATCTATTGCACTTTAGCTAATTCAATTCTAAATATTTTGATTTTGCCAATTGTGTTCTAAACATTTTCATATTTTGTCAATTGAGTTTATCCAATCAATTTTTGCTAGACATTGGTGACATAGTCACTAGCGGTCCCATGTGGCATGGTTGGTGCTAACCTTGACATTCTTAATAATTTTTTGGTTTTTCTCTTTTTTTTTGTTTATTTTATTTGGCCTAACAGCCTCCATGCACTTGGTGAGGCTTGTGATGCCCTCATGGCCCTTGTGTAGGCCAAAGCGAGGGTGTGGAGCGAGGGCCAACGGAAGAAGGAAAGAAAAAAGAAAGAAAAGGAAAATAAAAAAAATTCAGAAAAATTTAAAAATGTAAAATATTGTCTAAGTTTGCACCAACTATGCCACATAGGGCGGTCGGCACTGACTAAATTATCACATCAATCATTTCTCGCCAAAATTGATTAGAATAATTAAATTAACAAATCTTTAAAATGTTTAAAACTAAATTAGCAAATCATAAAAAAAAAAAAAAATTAAGATTAAATTGGCACAATTGAAACATTTAGGATTAAATTGGCAAGTTACTAAAAGATTTAGAATTAAATTGACAAAATAAAAAGTTTATGACTGAATTGACCTCTATACAATAGGTTTAGAATCTTTTGGACAATTTTCTCGCTTTTCTTACGTCAGTGACTGGTAAACTTCGTTTTCCTTACTCAAAAGAGGAACTTTTCACTTATCACTCGTTCCATGATTTTATTCGTGAATCGGTGCCCTTATGCGACGTTAAAAAGCTCTTCTTAATTTATGTGCTGAGTGAGACTTGCGTAGTTTTTTCTTTGTTTAGTTCTGGTTTATATATCACCATTTTGAGTAATTATGAAGAGAATCCGCATTAACGCATAAATGCTAAAGAAGATCGCTATTCTGAAGAGACTATGCCTTCATGAACTTTTCTAATTTAGAAGAAAATGAGACTGCATGATACTAAATTCCACCGGATAAATTCTAGGAGATGGTTTAGTCACATTAAGGAGGTAAATGTCTAAAGAGGAATATCTCTCTTTCAAGAGAGATGCCAAGAGATCAACCTTGAATATGTAGGCGTGAATGATGTAAGTGGGATTACTATCGATTATTTTAAAAGCTAAGACTATTAGATTTTTTTTTGGTGGTTTTATTATTTAAATATTTTAACAGGTGAGATGGAAAAAGTTATTTTTATCAAAATTATTATGTCATTGTCATATATTTGGATTACCTTCACAATCGAATATGTCATTACATAATTTAGTAAGTGTTCGATTAAGTCCTTTCAAACACCAAATGAAATATAATTGTGATTAAGAACAAGAACAAGCGGGGCATGAAAGTGAATGATTAGGCGGTAAGGGGGTGAGTACCTAGATAATCGTTCATTTGAGACGGAGTCTTTGATAGGAACTATGTTGTTTGAAAGTGTGAAAATAAAAGGCGAGTTCAATTTGCCCCCGGCATAAATAAAATTAATCCTAGGGTTTAAGACCAGTACACATTTTGGTAAAACAAAATAGGAGTAAACAAATTCGAAAAACTTTTAGCAAAAAAAAGTGGGAAAAAAGGGGCTTCCCAAGTGCTTGTTGTCCTAATATTTGAATATTAAACCACCTTATAATCTAACAATTTAAGAATTCTAAAACAAAATAAAGTTTGAGACCCTAGAGATAGTATATGATTTAACACAAGGCAGCAGATGCTTCATTGATTACGAATCTGGATAAGAAAATTCAACAGCCTTCTATTTTGTCCATTTCACGTTGTGGACTACGATGCGGACAATGACAGTTGACTTTTTGTAATTTCATTGAATTGGGCTTCCGGTGACTGGCTCAAAAGTCAAGATGACCAGGGGTTTTGCTTATGTCTTTTAGGAAAAACATGAGGTATGTGTCATATTTTATGTAAGTAGATATGTGGTGGGGAGTAGAGCCACAGTTTTGTTTCGCCAAAGCAAAATATCTCAGGTGAATTTGCGCCTCTCAAGAGAGGTGCCAAGAAATTAACCTTTAATGGGCTGTGGATAAGATTGGGAATGAACTATTCTTAGCAAAATAATTATGTCGCTGGCTTACGTAGCCAAAAAGAAGACGAGCAATTTCGCTACAAAAATACTGATTTGTTAATAAAAAAAAAAAATGAGGTTGAAGAAGAGATGACTTGCAGCGTCCGTTCTTCGTGTATTTGAACAGTTCTCTCCATATCTGTTTGCACGTTTCCACGTGCTGACTCGGTCGAAGAACTGAAGCAACTGACTTGTTCAGAATGATCATCACAATCCAAGCCTATCGAATTCCTTAGTAACTTATTTAATTTTCTAAACCGTGTATTATGGATTTAATATTGATGTGACTAAATCGTTACTTTGATAGATTTTTACAATCAAGACACTTGTTATACTTGACATCATTATGAATTTATCCCGAGTATTTACATACATAATCGTTTGACTCATCGTAGGTGGATCAAATATTGGATTCGTTGCATCCTCCCATTCAATTGTAATGAGATGTGCTAAATTTAAATTGGCCAAATTGGAGAATCGTGTGAAGGATTATAATTAAATTGGCAAAGTTGAAAATTTTAGAATTGAATTGACCAAATGTATGGTAGGTTTTGAATTCTTTTAGACAATTTTCCCCAACGAGTATATAAATGAAATAGCTTTTAAAATAAGAAGGATATTACTTTCTTCAACAAAATTTTAGGAAAAAGATATATTTTAGACATTAAGGGCGTGTTTGGCAATAGGCCAAATAGTGTTTGATTCTATTCTTTTGTTCTAGAAAGTATATTTGAAATAGAAATCCTTTTGATAGATTTTTTGCTCCCGGGAATAGATTTTGAGTAGAATCGAGAAGTAAAAAAAAAAAAAGAGTAAAAAAGATGAATACTTCCTAGAAAAGAATCACACTACACACTACCTTTTTTTTTTTTTTTTTTTTTATAATTATTTACTGAGAATCATGCTTCAACTTTAAAAACAATTTTTATATTAAAAGCATACTTTCTTGAAAAGAAGCTTTGGCATTTTATACGTATTGCGAACACATTACAAAATCATTACAATCTAGAAGAGGGCAAGAAATACATGGAGTTGAATGGTCAAGCGACGGGCAATCATTGCAAGTTAGCGTCATCCCTATATTAATCAACGGGACAAATATAATCCCAAATCTGTACTGTTTACCCTAAAAATGACAAACTTTTGATTATTATCAACAATTGATTGATTTAGTTGATGAGAATAAAGTTTGGTCATTTATGAAGAGAATTATGGATAAGTTGAGGAGAATTGACAACTCATCAATAAAGTTATCTACGACACATAACATGAAGTTATCGATGAGAACCTTGAAATGACGAAATCATTGATATTGATGTCAAGCAATTGAGGATAATTGGGCGGTTATTTTTATTGTTACTACTTTAGGATTGTTGTAACTTCTTATAAATAAGTATTGCTATAACAAGAGACCATAGAGTAACTTCTTGTGGACAATGTAACTTCTCATAGCCACAGAAATTTGTAATCTCTGTTTGTAATGCCAATTGTAGACTTTAAATAACCACATCATACTCTTTATAAACCTCTGAAGCCCCTCCCTAACAAATAAACAAAACTTATAATCTTTCAATAACCAACTTAATCTAATTCATATTATTCTTGTCAACAATTATGTGGCTAATCAAAATATTTCACAGAATGGACCTCCTGTTGGGCCAATTCCAAATGGGTATATTGTGACGCCTTATGATGCAATCTTCCCTCCAAATGTAGGAAATTTTTCCATATAGGCCAAATATGCCACTTAGCCCTAACGTCAACAATCCGAATCAAGATCGACCTTTGAGTTCTAATCCTAGGGGGCAAGAAGGTCAAACCCATTGACCTATCTATCCTGAATCTAAGGGGCAGTAGGATCAAGTTTATCGATTCATTAATCGAGACCAAGTGGCTGAAATAGTGATACAACAAATAGGTTCTGACAGAGGGGTTATTAGGCCTCTTTATAGATTTGCTCAAATAGGCAAATAGGATCAGGTCGAGCTTGCCACGTCAAGCCTAACTCCACATCAAAGCATCTAACTATAAATAAAAATTGCTTACTTATTTTTGGGTCCGAGCAAGCTATGCTTAGGCCAAATTAGGCCCCTTGAGTTGCCGCTTCATTGTCATATCTTAGGCCAACTACCAAAGGTTCAAAACCTTAGAGGGAGATTAATGAATGGTTAGGTTCAATTCTAAGTATAAATTCCTTTATCTTCATTCAAAATGATGATATTTTTCATGTAGGGATCGGCTTGCATGGATAAAAATGTTGTACTCCGAAAGTAACTAGAAATGTCTTTGTTAGTAGAAACAAGACAGATTTAGCCAAGCGATAGATATTGAGATGATAGAAAGTTGGAATGTGCCCTTCTCTTTAGAACCATCCCTGAGTTATAGATGCATATAGATCTTAATCCTAGATTGAAGAATGATATTATATGTTGACGGTTTCTTTTAATGAAAACAACTTGGCTTCTATCAGATTTAGTTATGCAGAAGCGAATGTTAGCTAATAAATAGTATGCTGAATTAGCCGATAAATAGTAGGGGTTCAGTATTTGGGGAGACGATTGGATTTCCGTAGCTCGAGAAGTGTGGGTTCTCATGTGAGAATTGTCCATGAAAATTGTTGAAATCAGCGGCGCAACGGAAGCGGATCGTAATTTTACAATTATATCGAGAGCTATAGAAATGGACATAAATAAAATGAGGAACAAGAAAAGGACATCAAAAATTTACGTGATTTAGTCTGAATGTCGGAACCTACGTCCACGGGAGAGCCAGCAAGATAATCTACTATAACTCGGAGAATTATAAGATTACAATCATTCATGCACTCAAGTATTTCCCAGCCCTACTTTATACTCAATACCCACGGTATTTAACAACTCAATTTAATGGACTCGACTCTGCACAAACCTTTTGAGCTCGCGCCTCTCACTCTCTCTCGAGCTCTTTCGTCTCGCTGCTGCCTCGTCCTTAGAAGCTCCCCACCTTTTATTGGTGGAAGGGAAAGAAACAAAACAAAATTGTACTCTAGAAATGTCAACACGGTGCCGATCTTCAAAGCATGCACCTCCATGCAATTAATGATGGCTTGTGAGCGTATGACCATTATCCACTGACACAAGGAGAATAGCTTCTGCCTTCCCTCTTTCTTCATTTATCCACAACAAGATGAAAGAAGCCCCGTTTGATTCGGCTTTCCCAAGGGGCTTTCAGCCCCGAAAACCCTTTGGGCAAAATTTTTGATGTTTGGTTCGGCATTTGTAACTCTCCTTAGCCAAATATTTCCCTTTGAAATGCTGAAAGTCCAAAGCAGATGGGGATCTGCTTTGGGCATTCAACATTTTTAGTGTGCTGGTCTAAGGATTAATGAATTTTTGCTGATTGCCTATTTTACCCTAAAAATTTTTATTGAAAATGCAATTTTACCCAATACTAAACAAAACCCTAACTCTTTCAACGCTTTCCTCTGTTCTGCACGGCTCTCTTCTTTGTCCCTATCTCCCAGCAACTCGCACCACTCCATCACGAGATCTGGATCTTCTACCCTCTTGACGAGCGAGCAAATCTGAGATCTGAGGTTAGTTTTGTTTCTCTTTGATCGTTTGCTTCCTCTTGCGGATCGGCGACGTCGTCGTCTCTCGAGGTCCTCCTCTCACGGATCGGCAACGGCTTTTCTTCCTACTCCTGCGACGACGAAACCCTAGGGACGAAATGGGAGGTTATCTTGTCTTGTGTTGCTGACTTGAACTTGCCCTTTCGATTTGAATTGGTGGTAGCGAGGAGCAAGGTGCACGAGCTGAGGCAAAAGTTGAAGATCGACCTTCTGACCCAACTGAAGGAACTCAAGGCCGAGCTCGCCCTCCTCTGTGTCGCCAAGGTCACTGTTGCGCCCTGAACAAGCTCTCCAAGATGTACGTCATTGTTCTTACTTGATTTTCGCGATTTCGATGGTCTACATTGGAGCTTTTTTTTTTTTTTTTTTTTGGTAGATGGTAATGTTGGGTTTGGGATAACCATGAGCTTTGGTTATGGTGGTTAAATTGGGTTTTCGGCACATATTGGATTTTTTGTTTGTGGAAGTCAGTCAAAGCATGCTGTATTTGTTGCTGTTTATATGATGGATGATCAATGTTTTGGTGATGGGTACTTTCTGGTAATGGGTGGCCGGAAGCATGGGATGGTTATATTCTATAAGGCATTGGAAATTCGGAAAAGCTCGATTGGTTGATGAATCTTGAGTGGATAAAATGCAAAGAGCTGGCTTTTTGCAAGTAACTTACTGAGATTTCTTAGTGCAGTTATGGTAGCTTAATGGGTATATTCCCTGCTGGGCAGTTTTTCCAATTGAACATATGGAAATTAGTGCTTTTTTAATGGATTTCTGATCTTCGATTGTTGCAGAAAGGTGGTGAGGCTGTCGATTGCACAAGTCTTGACCGTGATTTCCCAGAAACAAAAGGCTGCTTTGAGGGAGGTTTACAAGGAAAAGAAGTAATTGCCCCTTGATCTCCGTCCCAAGAAGACCAGAGCTATTCGGAGAAGGCTTACAAAATATCAAGTAGTGATTTGCTCCTTATTTCAAAGTCTTATCTCTAATTGTTAAAAGCATCTTCCTTCTGGAATTGCTCGCGAACTTGTAAGATTTTTCGCTTGGATATTCTAAAAATGGCTAGTATTGGCTTTTTTTTTTTTTTTTTTTAAATCTAATGAGTGAATCGTCGAGGTGTGTGATCACCGCTTGTCGCGAGCTGCGTAAGATGCTTGACTGATTGCTAAGAGTCGTTCGCACCACTGTTGGTGTTTTTTTTTTTTTTTTTTTTTAATTTTTTAATCTAATGAGCGAGTTGAATGCGCCGAGACGCTGCTTGCTTTGATTTCTTCATCTTTGGAGTCTGTCTTGTCTTTACGGACGTGATACGCCGGGCTCTGAGATCCTGTTTCTGAACCCCAGCTCTGTTTGCTAAGTTTCATCATGTTGATCGTTTCTTTTCTAGGCTTGTTTCATCGTGTTGGTACTCCTTGTATGTAAAACTATTAAATGCTCATGAAATAGCCATAAGTTTACAAAGTCGTTGAGGTTTGTAATACTAAGTATAATGTATTTTTTTTTTCCGGATATATGACCATGTTTACTATCATGAAATGACTCTTTCTAATCAAACTTATATGAGAAGAACTTGGTTTTATTTTTCTTAATGAGGACCTCCCTTTTTATATGTGGTGCTTACTCAAAAAAATTAGTATCCATAATCGGTCCCTTCACTATCCACCAAATAAGTTCACCTTTTTTTTTTTTTTTTTTTTCTATATCATTTTTATCTTTTGACAATCAATAGCACAACTTTTTATTAATACACTAGAATGATAATTAATTAACGAAGATGATTAATACTACAATAATTAAAAAAAATTATTCAGAGTTGAAAACAAACCTAAAAGAACCCTAGGCCAAAAGTTGAGCTTTGCATCTAATTTGTAATCAAATTCATTTATATAATTTTTAAATAAATTTACTAATATGTATCTTTTACATTATTCTCAATATGAAAATGTAAAAGATTATATAGTCATCATTTCTTTTTTGCAATTTTAAAAATACTAAAACTAAAAAACTTAATTTGGTTACACCAAAGAGTTTTTCAAATATATATTTACCAAATAGTCTTGCATTTTCCAAAAGTACTATTCAGTTATAATTTACCAAACATTTTAGCATTTTGAAAAACCCATTTACCTTAAAGGTATTTGCATTTTCCCAAGGCATTTCCTCGTAGCTGAACCAAACGGGCCCGAAGTCCACAAAAGATGACCAGGAAGAGAGAGAGGATTCGGCGCTTACAGGATAGGCTTTCTGAAGCAGCAAATGCTCACCAATTTCTATGGGCATGCATGCACATGGCCATGTGCACGCATTTAATGAGGTTGGAGAAATTGGAGGATCAACTCTACAGAATAATTTCATGCTGAAAAGTGAGAAGGGCCACAAAAGTAACACATGGATTGTGGCCTTCATTTCCAACGTGAAGCTCATATTTAGGGCTGGATCCTTTCGATTACTATCACGCGCCATTTCTCATCAAATGCTCAACGGACATTCTTTTTCATTTCGGCATGTAAATGTTTTGTACGGATCGGATATCACATATGGATTCTGTCGCGACTAATTTTTTGGGTTTGAACCACCTAGAGTTTTGGCTAATGGATTGTTAAGCCTAGATTTAACTCGGGCTCTCCCAAGCCCATACCAATTCGCGACTTAGGTTCAAGTTTTTTAACATGCAAATGGATTTTATCTAGGAGTCGCCACTAATCTATTTTTGGTGGGTCGATTAGAAACCCAAGTAAAGTAACGGGAGTTTTACTTCACTTCTACGAACTAGAGATTTATGAGTTCGGGGACTTGATTACGCTAGATTTCGCTAACGCCCTTTCGGTACCTTTCTTTTTATTTTGAAAAATGTTTGGCAAGCAGTTTGGATTGATTTTAAATTTATTTCCCTAACATGTGAGGCGATCATGCGGGTGCGCAATCCATCAATTTAACACCCAATAAAGCAAATAGAAAATGCAGGACTTATCTCGTAGCAACGAAAGCATCTGCAATGTTAATTCAAAATCCACATCAACAACCTTGGATATGGTTTCTAATTAACACGTAATTTCTCTTTTTTTTTTCACTTATTTAATGAAAATTATGCAATATGCGATGCAATATTAACTAAATAACCTAACTCTAATGACATGTAACTTCTAGTTAAATGGGCCTAGCAACAACTACCACATGACATGCATTTCGATGAATCTAATCCTAATGATGTGACATTTTCCTTTTCTTTCCTTTCTTTCTTTTTTCCTAAAAGAATGCAATCTATCCTAGAAAATAAAACTAATTCAACTTATGGCATTTTTTTTTGTATTTTTCATGAAATTCGAAATTAGGTGAAATGTGAACATTACCTAATTAGATTAAGATCCTAATTAGTTTATATTAGGAATTAGGTTGAGCCAAATCCTAATTTGAACTAAAATATTATCTTAACCTAAATAATCCTAAAATGCAATCTATTTGATAAAATACCTACACTTATAATAAATTTTTAAAAAAAAAAATTATCCAAAATTAAACTAAGTGCAATTTAATCCTAATATGCAATGACGTGCAAAATATGTCCTAATTCTATATGACATATGCATGATGATTTTTTTGCTGTTTTTATTAATTTTCGAAATTAATAATTGCCAAACATGCAACCTAAATTTAAAATCTAGCGACCTAAATTGATTTATTTGAATTTTTTGATTTTTGTGAAATTCGAAATTAAAATTCCTATTCTAAATATGCAAACCCTAAAACAAGTAACATCCTAACATGCATCTAATCTAACCCAATTTTTTATTTTCGAAATCCATGATAAATAGAATGCTTTGCCTAAATATGCAAATAACCCTAAACACGGGATATTCTATCTCAAACATATCTCAAGATAAATAAAAACGATCAAATCCATTCAAAATTACCCCAAAAAGGACATCACATATCGCTCAGATCAAGGGATAATATTTCGCTAGTAAAATCGATAATTTGATCTTAAGCCTTAAAGATCAAAATATCAATTTTATCCCTGTTTAATTAATTATTTCATCTAAAGCCTTATAGATGAAATAAAAAACCCTGGCGCGGTTGCGAATCGGGTGATACATTGAGATTTTCAATTATGCATAGATAGGTATTTCAACTAAAAAAACAACATATAAAGAGATAATAATAAACAAAAAAAAAAAAAAACCTAAACTTGCCTAATAAAGTAAAGTAAAAATACCTAATTTAATTTTTATTTTTTAAAGAAAAAAAGAAAAAGCTTGGCCGGTTCGGAGGTCCGGCAAGGGAGAGCTCGTCGGCTAGGGTTCCGGCGAGGAGGCGGGGCGGCACGTCGTCGACTCGGGGCTCGGGCGGAGCAGGGAAAAGGCGGAAGTGGCTTCGGCCTCGAGTGGCGTCCGGCGGGCAGGGGACGCGGGTTGTAAAGGGATCTCGGATTTGCAGGCGGCGAGCGTAGGCGGCGTCGGGGCGGAAGCGAGCGGGGTGGGGCGCTGGGACTCCGGTGCTGCAGATCGGCGACGGGGCGGCGCAAGCTTCGGCGAAGCGGCGGTGCTGCTCGTGGAGGTGGTGGAGCGTCAGCAGGGGAGCTCGGGAGGCGCGGTGGTGGCTGGCAGGTTTCGATCCGGCAGGAGACGCAGCGGAGGTGGTGCAGACCAAAGCCCAGCGATGCAGGGACCGGCAGTGCAACAAAACCCTCGGAGAAGATGAACGGTAGAAGTCTTTTCAGTTATTTCTTTTTCCTTTTTATTTTTCTCTTTCCCCCTCTGCTGCACGTCCCTTCTCTCTTTTCCTCTATGCACTTTTTCTCTTGTGCCCCCTGTTCTCACGTCCAATCTCTCCTTTCCCTTTTTTTTGACTTTTTTTTTTTTTTTTTTTGTGTTTCTTTGCTCGACGAACCCTAGAGAAGCTCCCCTTTGTATCGCCGTATGTATCAATAGTGTGGCCTCCTTCTTTTATCTTCTCCGTACGCGGCTCTTATATAGGTGAATAACTTTGATTTTCGTGGATTATTTCACTTCCTTTCTCAACTCACGCACAAAATCTCTTTTGATTATGAAATATTTCTTGTCTTGAGACATAGAATATATCGCTCAAAATACCCCCACGTGTGATATTCTTCTTGATATTTCATGCTTAAACTTCCAATTTTCTGTAATATATCGCCTAATGTGAATATATGAAATAATTACCGAATATTGGAAGAATACTATGAATCCTTTCTGAAAATACCGAATTGTCAACTCGTAAAGGTGAAGCTCATCCGCCGCTGATCAAATGCAAAAGTGATAAAAGAATAATGTAAAATGCTTCTAAACTATATGTTATGCAATTAATTAATTAACTAATTTTTTTTAGGGGGTAAAATTAATCCCTAATTTTTAATGCGATAAATGAATAAACGGGTCGCCAAAATTTAGGTGTCAACAGCTGCCCCTCTTTGAAGGTGAGCTTGAAGAGGTTGCCTTCAAAGACAAATTGAAACCTAAATTTTGACTATGCACATGTAATGAATGATTTTTTTGTTGGAAAATGAATTCCATTTTTTTAATGCAATTTATATGATGCATGGAAATACTAATGCAAATGATAATACCTACCTAAAATAACTTACCTTCGAGGAGGATAGAGTAATTCGAGGTAGTCGGTGCTACTTGTCCAGAACCCGTACCATTTTATGGTCGCCTAGAATAGTAACATGACTTTGTGAAGATGTTGCTTTCCTAGGACTCGTACCATTCTACGGTTGCCCAATATTGCAGAAATGAGCTCCTTTCTCAGGACCCGTACCATTCTACGGTCGCCCAATACGGCAGGAAGGTTTTGTAAGGAATTGCTTTCTCAGGACCCGTACCATTCTACGGTTGCCCAGTACGGCAAAAAGGTTTTGTCTAGGACCCGTACCATTCTACGGTCGCCTAAACAGGGATTCATTTTCCAGGACCCGTACCATTTTATGGTCGCCTGAATAAGGAATAGGTGTTGTCAAGGACCCGTACCATTCTACGGTCACCTCGACGAAGAAAATTATTTTTCCAAGACTCGTACCATTCTACGGTCGCCTGAATGAGGAAATTGCTTTTCCAGGACCCGTACCATTCTAGGTCGCCTGTTAGAGCAATAAATGTTGTCTAGGACTCGTACCATTCTACGGTCGCCTAAACTGAGGTTTTGCTTGGCTAGGACCCGAACCATTCTTCGGTCGCCCAGCTTTGCGACATAAATCATCTAACCAGGACATGAACTATTCTTCGGTCGCCTTAATCAGATTGAATGTGGAGAGAAATCTTTAGGGGACAACTCAATCGAGTGTCGGTATGCTTAAAAGGGAATACTTGTGCAATGACAAATATTCAAGGTATGGATAGAGATATACTTACCTGGTAACATCTCCGATCTTCGGGGATACGTCTCCTGCAAAACATGATTGTAGGAGAAGCAACATGTATTTGTAATCATAAACATGCATCAATATAATGGAGGTTCATGATAATTTTCATTAATCTTGAACCACCTAATTTCCATTCTGAACACATGAGTGTCATGAATGTGTCAAATGAGGGATCCTTTGGTCTGAAAGGACTTTTTCTCTCATCCTCATTAAAATGGCAATTTCATCTTGACCTTTGATGTAGGATTTTGTCAATCACTCTATCTCACTATCGTCATGCCAAACAAGAGTCTGAGCAATCTCGCAAGTGGTACGATCTCACCAATCTGACAGGTTTTTAAAAGGGACCGTAATGTAGGCTTAGTTAACGGCTTAACAAAGGAGACTCTTTAAGCCGGGGCTATTTGAAAAATGACATTTCATAATTGTCTTGGGATTTTCAAGTCAAGAAACATATGAAATGAGGCAGTAATTATCTTATTCACACTTCTTCAAACAATGCTTTCAAGCATATGAACTCTTACGTTAATTCAAGTGCCCTAATCTGAAGAGACTTTGCAAGGGACGTAATGTAGGCTTGATTCATGGGTTGTGAAATGAAAGGATCATTAGGCTCAAAAAGTGTTTAGAGGGTCAAAGTTGGTGATCATCTTGACATTTCCACCACTTTCCTTCTCCATTGTCGGAGATTTTTTTTTTTTTTTGCACTCATTGATTACAACAGCATTTTTTTTTTGGGATCGGCCTTGCTTTTACCAGGCACACTGCTTTTTTCATGCCACATTTTTGCATTTTTTTTAACAAAATTTCCATTTTTGTCGGTATTCTAGTTCATGCTACTTGAGTGTTTTTGTCTTGCCCCAGTGTGGGGGATGATCACCAATTGGGTTTAATATGAAATGAATTCATAAGCTCAAGTGGGCTATGCAATGGATAAAAGTGTATAGGATAGAGAAATGACTGCTCTTCATCATCCTAAGGCACTTTAAACTATCATACGAGTTACAACGCGAAAGCAACACTCGAAGATTGATACAAGTGTGAGTAAGAAAATTCCTATCATTCATTTCAAACTTTGTCCCAATATGGGATGATCCTTGACAAGGATGATTTAAAAACTCTTTATGTGTGTGGGCTCGAAGGGCTAAATAGTGGGTATACCTGTAGTGTTTCGGGTAGAAGAAGAAATTGCCTCTCGTCACCTTGGTTAGTGTACCCTTTGCGAGATCACCCTTTTCCTTGCGGGCATGGAATTTCTTCACATAACTCACCGATGATTAGTGTATGGGATAGTGTATGGAACAAGGCTTGCCTTTCATCATTCCCAGGTATCTCATTCGACACATTCAATTTATCTCACACAATTCATCAACGAAGAAAAATGCAATATTTATGACAAATTTGAACAATTCAGCTTATTGAGGCACTTTATTAGTCACAAAAATACTTGCAGACATAACATGGCAAATTCTATCATGGATAATATTTCTTGACAACATCAGCACTAATTGGGGTGGAAAACTCACGACCACCCATCTCTGCTTAGATCAAAGCATTTCCAGGAAGTACCTTCTTCACCACATATGGGTGGCTGCAGTTTGGAGCAAACTTGCCCCCAGAATTTGGAATTGGATTGGATCCTCTTCATACCTTTGCATGCTATAAGACTGTCTTTGAAACAGAATGTAGATGGGTCAAATAGACAAATGGGGTAAATCATTTTTTTTAAAAGATCTTTTTTTTTGAAGAAGAAAATTTTTTTAAAGCAATTGGAAGAGTATTTTTTTGAAGCATTTTGACACGAGAAAGCACGATGAAGCCCAGGCCTCAAAATTTCTCCATGGATGATATTTTCTTTTTATTGTTGGCTGGATATCATCACCGGGCTGGTTTGGTATACCTCATCATACCCTCAAAATAAAACTTGCAATTTTATTGATATTCATCAAACAATTACATTTATTGAATGGAAATGCGATTTTCAAGCCCTAAAAGGAAAGCGAAGAAAAAGAAATAAAAAACAAGACCTAGAAAGTGATAAAAATTCTCGCGCAGGGGAATGTGGGAAAGCAGTAAAGGAGTTACTCTTGTGGGCTAGAGCCCATCTTCTCCGGAGGTCCTTCGTCAATGGTCCCTATGAAGACGTCATCGAAGAGACTAGTGATCCCTTCCAATGCATCATTGGGGTTCTCTGTTTCCGAGGGTGTTGGATCATCCATGCCACCCCATCCATCTGGGACAATGCTGCGGGGATCAATGTAGAAACTAGGAGGAGCCGTATACTTCATCAGATAGTCGAATTTTCCGCTTGGCTGCCCTAGGGTGTCTATTATTTCTGCTTCATCCTGAATCATTACTGGGGGGCTAGGGAATGTCTCACGAATGTTCGGGGGTGATGGGTTTTGCCTTCCTCGCTCGTGGTCAGGTGACGGGTTCCACCTTTTATGTCTTCATCCTCTAGAACTTTCCCCACCTCTTCCATGGTACCCTAATCTAGCAACACGAGACCTCTGACGGGCTTCATTGGGACTTCGAATGCCCTGACCATTTCTTTCAAGGCCACTACTAGGAACAAAACCATTCCCAATCGTCATCCTTCCCACCATGAGAGTAGCATTTGAAACTTCAGGAAGTGGGTGGTGAGTCTCGAGGTGCATGTATGGTGGACACCAACTCCAATGAGTGGTAACTCGATTCGACTTCAATGTCTAGATCCAGAATAGCATTGACCATACCCTCATGCTCTAGTAGTGGATTCTTCTGGATGTTCGGTCGAGCAGTTTGAAATGAGAAGGCCTTCGTGTCCAGGAGGTCTTGGATCTTAAGCTTGAGAGTGAAACATTCATCAGATGAATGCCCCAATTCGCCGCTATGGTAATCACACTTCTTCATCGGGTCATAGCCTCGGATGCTTTCACGATTAGAACACTTCGGCTCATTAGTAAGCAAACCTTTCTTTCTTAGGATTGCCAACACTTGGGATGGAGATCCGGGGAGAGGGGTAAACTATCTTCTTGCTTGGGCGGCTTGTTGCCTTTGATTCATCTGGATAGTCGGGGCATGATTGGTACTTTCTTGGCTATAAGCCATATTCACATCTTCAGCAGGCTCTTTATCCTTCTTGGCAAAGAATCTTCTACTCGATGGCTCAGTAAACCATCCTTCCCTTATCCCCATCTTGATTTGTTCCCCCACAGAAATAAGCTAATTGAAGCTTTCAACGTACGTGCTGGTCATCCGGATACGGAACTTAGATGGGAGAGTTTTGATAAATAACTTCATCAGCTCCTTGTTAGTAGGCTCGGGGGTAATTTGAGCTGCCAGATTTCGCCATCTCATGGCATACTCTTTGAATGAATCACTCTTCTTTTTCTCCATCCTCTCCAAGTCTTCTCGGGAAGGCGCGGTGTCCATGTTGAACTTGTACTGTTTGAGGAATGCATCCGCTACCTCGGTCCAGGTTTCAAGAAGGTTTACGTTCTTCATGACATACCAATTCAGTGCAGGCCTAGTCAAACTTGCATGGAATGATTGGATCATGAGAGGCTCGTTCTTGACATATTGAGCCATGCGCACGTGGTACATCTGCAAATGAGCTTTGGGGCAGGAAGTACCATCGTATTTCTCAAAATCCGGCATTTTGAATTTCTTTGGCATCTTGACTTTCTCGTACACGGACAAGTCAAACGGGAGTGAACTTTGTGACTCCTGCAATTGTTTCAACTTTTCTTCCAATTTCGCAAAGCGTTCATCCTGCTCCGTCTTAGGGATGTTGACAAGCTTAGCATTTTCCACATTGATCTGGAATGGATCATCTTCTAGCCTTGGCATGTCATCCTCACCTATTAGGGCCTTGTTTGCCGGCTTCGGGACGACTATCTCAGGGAGAGCAGGTGCAGGAGCCGGATTCACTTAGAGGGATTGAAGTTGAGCTGTTATAAGCTCCATAGAGGCAGCTAACTGTTGGAGTTGGCCTTCCATGGAGGACATGCGATCGCGCATCTCGCTTTGGTCGGCCATTCTTGCTCTTAATCGCGTGATAATAGGCGAGCGTGGAGAATCCATTATCACCTAATTTAAATGGATGAAAATGCATAAGTATGAGGTGCAAATAGCGAATCAATCCATGACAATGATCTATCAACTTTTTTTCTTTTTTTCTTTTTTATGAAAAGTTCTTACAAGAAGAGAATTTCCTAAAGAGAGCTAGAAAAGTGGATACCTTAGCAAGATCAAATTTTCTAGACATGAATTGAAAACAAATTCTCCAAAGTTTTTTTATTTTCCAAATGATTATTGCATGGCAATTTCCTCATTTCATCTCTAATTGACAAAGAAGTTAAATTAATGATTGACCTAAATTGTCATGGACCGACCAAAAACATTACAAAATAAATTGCATGGTATAAGGATGGAAGACTTACTTCGCCAAGGTAAAACGACGGCAATCACATAAACAAGCGCATGAAGTGTGAGGTTCGATTTCTAACTAGGAAGGCTAAACAAGGTGGAGTTAAAAGGGTGGGATGACTTAGTTGCAGCCTCGCATACTAAGTCAAGTCCTCCTAACTCCGGCTCAGTCAAGAATGATACCCCAATGTGACGCAGCCTCGTGGGCAGAGGTAAACATTCTTAACACCAAGAAAAACTTTCGGGATTGAGTTGGGCAACCTCTACTACGCGGCCTCGCGGTCGAAGTCGTATCCAACGCAATACCATCCTAAATGTCCTAGTGTGGCCCAGGTCCGGCGGCAGGCTGTGTGTGCAATAATGTAGTGTTGAATGCAAAACATGCACAACAATTTAGATCAACCAACACTTCAATAACTTGAATTTAAAACATTCATCTCCAACTCCAACCTACAAGACAAGGGTTAGTAAAGACTACTCCCCTTATACCTCCAAATCTGCAAAAACATTTAACACCTTAAATGTTAGGGACATACCTGGGATCCTCGCTGCCAAACAAAAACATTTTTCAAAAATAATAGAAAATTGGCCTAAGTCCACTAAGTGTTTTAACACAAGTCCCTAGCGGAGTCGCCAAATTGTCGCGACCAATTTTTCGGGTTTGAACCACCTAGAGTTTTGGCTTATAGATTGTTAAGCTTAGACTTAACTCGGGCTCTCCCAAGCCCATACCAATTCGCGATTTAGGTTCAAGTTTTTTAACATGCAAATGGATTTTATCTAGGAGTCGCCACTAATCTATTTTTTGTGGGTCGATTAGAAACCCAAGTAAAGTAACGGGAGTTTTACTTTACTTCTATGAACCAGAGATTTATGAGTTCGGGGACTTGATTACGCTAGATTTCGCTAACGCCCCTTCGGGACTTTTCTTTTTATTTTGAAAAATGTTTGGCAAGCAGTTTGGATTGATTTTAAATTTATTTCCCTAACATGTGAGGCGATCATGCAGGTGCGCAATCCATCAATTTAACACCCAATAAAGCAAATAGAAAATGCAGGACTTACCTCGTAGCAACGAAAGCATCTGCAATGTTAATTCAAAATCCACATCAACAACCTTGGATATGGTTTCTAATTAACACACAAATTCTCTTTTTTGTTTTCACTTATTTAATGAAAATTATGCAATATGCGACGCAATATTAACTAAATAACCTAACTCTAATGACATGTAACTTCTAGTTGAATGGGCCTAGCAACAATTACCACATGACATGCATTTCGATGAATCTAATCCTAATGATGTGACATTTTCCTTTTCTTTTCTTTCTTTCTTTTTTTTTTCTAAAAGAATGCAATCTATCCTAGAAAATAAAACTAATTCAACTTATGGCATTTTTTTTTGTATTTTTCATGAAATTCGAAATTAGGTGAAATGTGAAAATTACCTAATTAGATTAAGATCCTAATTAGTTTATATTAGGAATTAGGTTGAGCCAAATCCTAATTTGAACTAAAATATTATCTTAACCTAAATAATCCTAAAATGCAATCTATTTGATAAAATACCTACACTTATAATAAATTTTAAAAAAAACTATTATCCAAATTTAAACTAAGTGCAATTTAATCCTAATATGCAATGACGTGCAAAATATGTCCTAATTCTATATGACATATGCATGATGATATTTTTGCTGTTTTTATTAATTTTCGAAATTAATAATTGCCAAACATGCAACCTAAATTTAAAATCTAGCAACTTAAATTGATTTATTTGATTTTTTTTATTTTTGTGAAATTCGAAATTAAAATTCCTATTCTAAATATGCAAACTCTAAAACAAGTAATATCCTAACATGCATCTAATCTAACCCAATTTTTTATTTCCGAAATCCATGATAAATAGAATGCTTTGCCTAAATATGCAAATAACCTAAACACGGGATATTCTATCTCAAACATATCTCAAGATAAATAAAAACGATCAAATCCATTCAAAATTACCCCAAAAAGGACATCACATATTGCTCAGATCAAGGGATAATATTTCGCTAGTAAAATCGATAATTTGATCTTAAGCCTTAAAGATCAAAATATCAATTTTATCCCCACTTAATTAATGATTTCATCTAAAGCCTTATAGATGAAATAAAAAACCCTGGCGCAGTTGCGAATCGGGTGATACATTGAGATTTTCAATTATGCATAGATAGGTATTTCAACTAAAAAAAACAACATATAAAGAGATAATAATAAACAAAAAAAAAAAAACCTAAACTTGCCTAATAAAGTAAAGTAAAAATTCCTAATTTAATTTTTCTTTTTTTTTTTTTTTTTTTTAAACAAAAAAGAAAAAGCTTGGCCGGTTCGGAGGTCCGGCGAGGGAGAGCTCGTCGGCTAGGGTTCCGGCGAGGGAGGCAGGGGCGGCATGTCTTCGACTCGGGCTCGGGCGGAGCAGGAAAAGGTGGAGTGGCGGAGTAGTGGACGGCGATCGCGATGGGCTTCGGCCCCGGTGGCGTCCGGTGGGCAGGGGACGCGGGTTGTAAAGGGATCTCGGATTTGCAGGCGGCGAGCGTAGGCGGCGTCGGGGCGGAAGCGAGCGGGGTGGGGCGCTGGGACTCCGGTGCTGCAGATCGGCAACGGGCGGCGCAAGCCGCGCGCGGCGGTGCTGCTCGTGGAGGCGGTGGAGCGTCAGCAGGGGAGCTTGGGGGGCGCGGTGGTGGTCGGCAGGTTTCGGTCCGGCAGGAGACGCAGCGGAGGTGGTGCAGACCAAAGCCCAGCGATGCAGGGACCGGCAGTGCAACAAAACCCTCGGAGAAGATGAACGGTAGAAGTCTTTTCAGTTATTTCTTTTTCTTTTTATTTTCTCTTTCCCCCTCTGCTGCACGTCCCTTCTCTCTTTTCCTCTATGCACTTTTTCTCTTGTGCCCCCCTGTTCTCACGTCCAATCTCTCCTTTCCCTTTTTTTTGACTTTTTTTTTTGTGTTTCTTTGCTCGACGAACCCTAGAGAAGCTCCCCTTTGTATCGCCGTATGTATCAATAGTGTGGCCTCCTTCTTTTATCTTCTCCGTACGCGGCTCTTATATAGGTGAATAACTTTGATTTTCGTGGATTATTTCACTTCCTTTCTCAACTCACGCACAAAATCTCTTTTGATTATGAAATATTTCTTGTCTTGAGACATAGAATATATCGCTCAAAATACCCCCACGTGTGATATTCTTCTTGATATTTCATGCTTAAACTTCCAATTTTCTGTAATATATCGCCTAATGTGAATATATGAAATAATTACCGAATATTGGAAGAATACTATGAATCCTTTCTGAAAATACCGAATTGTCAACTCGTAAAGGTGAAGCTCATCCGCCGCTGATCAAATGCAAAAGTGATAAAAGAATAATGTAAAATGCTTCTAAACTATATGTTATGCAATTAATTAATTAACTAATTTTTTTAGGGGGTAAAATTAATCCCTAATTTTTAATGCGATAAATGAATAAACGGGTCGCCAAAATTTAGGTGTCAATAGATTCGAACTCGAGACATAATTTAATAAAAATTAACCTAACATGTCATCTCATTAAAAGCCCAAGAAGCAAGAATTTATTAACTATATTTTTCCACTTCCAAGGTACTCGGTGTGAATCGAAGTTCTGCATTTTTTATGCTGAAAAATCGATTGTGCCTTTGTTCCCTATAAAAGAGATTTAACTATTGACATATTTTAAACCACATTCACCCCAACTCTTAATTCCTGTGTACGGTTTCAGTGAACAAAAAATGACTGAGCGGGGGACATAATTTGAGATTTAGTATGTCAAACATTATTCATTGTAAAAATCAAGAAAAAAATGGTATAACATGAATATGGCTAACCCGAACAAGACGACATTGCCTCGACACGAACACGACATATTTGGTACCAATGTATGTTAAACTATTTACTAATATAAATTAATAGTATGCACAATAAACACGAAAAATGTGGTAAGTTACAATAACGCATCCAACATATTTCTCGACAATATGAGCATTTTCAGTTCACATTAGTGTAAAGTGTACTAAGTCTTTTAGTTTTTCTCTATGGTTAATCATTTTGATATCTCAGTTTACCCTTCACACAAGAACATAAATGAAGACGCAATTGTGGTCTTTACTCTCAACGCTGTTAGCATTATTCCATGCAATGACATTCCCATATGACGTATATTAATTATTTTCCAAGAGCATGAAGATCGGCATAATATGTGGCTATCCATTTTCTTATAATCTCAACCTCGGTTTTCCGTTGCTTGACCAACCAAATAGGATCGTTTTCCCTAGCTTGATGTAAGTCCAAACAATGAGAACCTGCATGTAAGAAATTATTTTTACTGCATTAATTCTAGTAATCCAATCAAAATTCAAAGATGGAAAGACTATCCATTCCATTTCCTTGGTTTGACAAGAATCGAGTTGACAAATACCTTTAGCTGTGTAGACGGCAACCACGGTATCTGATATATTCGTCAAGACTCTATAATTGATGATACATAAGAATTACTTTGAAATCTTATCGAATTCAAATTCAATGATTTTCGTAGAAATCTATAGGTTTTAATGCTACACGCACCCGCCACTGCTAAAAGGATCTTGAAGCCCATTGGAGAAAATAATGTTGCTAGCGAACCTGTGCAAAACAAGTTTTATGTCCTGCAATTTTTCATAGTCAATGAACAAACTAATGAGCGTCATATGTTATATATATAACCATATGAAAATTAAAGGAGTATCCTATATATATATATATATGATTTTATTTATGATTTTATTTTTGTGACCGTACATGACCACCATAATAAGTAGTGACCCAATGTGGCCGAGGTGTGACGCCAAATAAAGTCTTGCAGGTATTCACGAACTCATTTAGGTCGAAGGGGTCTGGTTGAAACATAGTATTGTTGGTGATGCCCAAAGGAAGCACAATCTCGCTACATGTCTGCATAACCAAATGACCTCCATTTTGTTAGTACAACACAAAACTCGAAGGTTGACTAATCATGGGGAAAAGGTTGGAAATTGTGTTCATGACTCTTAATCTACTGAGCACATCATTATGAGGTGTGCCCAATTATATTCAAATGAATCAAACTACTCGCGAATTACTCCTGCTCGACCACTACACTGCATAGACTCTGCTCAGAAAATATAAGACGCATATAATGCCGAATCCTGGAGTTGTTCGTTCATCACTCGAGTTTGAGATTAGCGTTGTTTTTTCATATTCAATCCGAGTCGATAGTAGCAAACCAAAATTCGTTTATGATATTGGACTACATTGGGTACCTGCCAACGCCAACCCAAAACTGTTTGAGAACCCAAATCAATCCGAGATTGACGCTCCGTTTAATAGTGCAAAGTCATACTTAAACTTGCTTTTTGATAAGCGGATGGCATCGGGCCTACCTTGAGCCTGAAAAGACTTCATCTAGTAGAACTTGAGTCTCAAAAATCAAGATGGCCTTTATCAGGTGTCGGCATATAATATAGAGGAGCCAAGGTTTAGTAGTAAATAATAGGATGGATTTGACTCGACTCTCGACTGCATAACAATCTAATTAATTGCCAATAACGAAGTATAAAAAGTAAGTGATGAAAATGCAAGTCGCATGTAGAAGTGATAAGTACATATTACCCACCTGCCATTGCCATCCCAGAGGAGTTTGAGCAGAGACACCAGGAAGGGGTGCATTGCCGTGGCATGTAAAGCTGCGATTGGTGGCAACAAGGCCCGCATAGATTTTCCCCAGGAGGCCGTTTCTTGGAGAAGCTCCGTTAATGGCGTCGCACATAAGTTTCACGGGTTGACTAAATGGATCGTTGTACTGAGCAACATATTCGTACTGCCCTTTCAGGTACCGCTTGAGATCTAATGAACTTTGCAGGGGACTAGACAGAAGGAAAATAATACAGTTAGAGCTTTCATAATTATTTTCAGAGTCAGTTCAAAGATAAAAAATAAAAAATAAAAAACTATTTCCACCAGCAAGTTTTGAAAGTGTTGCTCAACTTCGTGAGACCATGAGGCTCAGAAGCAACTCTATCGATTTCTTCCCAGGATCGTCTTATTGTTTGGTGGCAAGACGAACTAGTATCCTGAAAAAACGCCCAAACAATCGTTTGAGTGATCGATTTGACTAGAGAAAATGCATTCAAATTGAGATTATTACCAAAAAATCTTTTGCTACGACTGAATAGAATGCGTCCTGGGGCGTGCTGTCGACAGAGAAGAGAACTGGAGCAGATGATGCCAAAGCTCCGAGAGCCACATGAGGGTACTTTAATCGGAACCATGAAGCTAGCACTGAAATTAAACATATGAAGATTGAAACACATAGTTTTAAGGTATATGTAGAAATATGGCGTTGATTTTTTCCTCTTAATCTAACGGGAGGAAATTTCTTCAATGCCTTTGGGGCAAGCTATCAATATTTATATGGATTATCGCCGTCAATATGACTGGCGCTCATTAGGAAAGGCTCCATCCAGGAAATGTTCAAGAACAAGAACCCATGGCAGATTATATATGATTATTACATCCTACGATAATAACTGGGTCAACGTGAATTAGCAATATTTGGTTTAATGTATACGGTGCGCGATATTCTTTTAAGTTCGATTTATAGCAGTAGTCATGTTGCTCCTATATGAAAATATATTCACTTACTTCCCCCATATGATCCTCCAATGACAATGATCGGAGATCGTTTGGCATTCAACTTAGGTATATGAGGATTTCTGCGTAATCGGCAAGAGCTTGCTCGGAGTTGAAATATCCACGAATGTTAGGGTCACGTAGAGCTTTGTCAAATACCAACCCGTACGGGATTGATTCCCCGTAAAATCGATGCTGCAAGATTACAACTTACGTTCTTAAATACGTAAATACATCCATATGCACGCCAAACGGAAGGGAAAGAGAACGTACAGCCAAGCAAATAATATGGAGCATTTTTATTACCTCTATATAGACCAAAAGCGCTCTAAATTGAGCCGCGTTATCCGGAAGAAACCTGTCAGCTTCTATGCTGAGATCGATGGGTTGTTCGGCACCAAGATAAACGAAAATCGGGGCGTGTGATTTCGCGCCACCCCAGAACTTGGAATTGATCACGTATCTTTGTTTGAAGGTGGTGTAACTTTCGGGCCTATAGTTGAAATGATCGAGCGTTTGGTTGTAAGAGAAAAATTAGAAGCCCTCAGTCAACACAGAATCTCGGACCGCCCGTGTGGGATCTTGAATCAATGTTCGGTGGAGTACGCTCAGCTTCGGAATATTGTAATCGATTAAGTTCTCTCCGGTCGCAACACAATCTAAGCTCAGTATCACAATGATCAGAAGGCTATAATGCGATGAAGACATGTTCTGGTGTCTGGTCATTGCTTAGGCTAAAGCATGGATGCGAAGGGAAGGGTTTTTGTGATATTCCTTGGCCTCAACTAGTTCACCTTTATATAGCAACCCGCGATCCCATTTTGCACTATTATTTTGCATGCAAAATTACGTCCGAGCAATTTAGCATATAAGGACTCTAGGTGACCTAGCTCGAAAACCATATGGAATTTATTACAAAATTAAAAGAAAGAACAAAAAGGTGGCAATGATTTTTGTAGTCAATGATTTCGCATCTACTTAAACATATTGTTTGTGTAGTACACAACCTGTATTTGTATATTTACGTTGCCTTCATAAATGATTATGTCGTTAGCTGGTTTGTGTTGTTACTGTTAGACTACGTCCGTTCAAACGCTCAAATGGAAAATGATTGCCATTAATAACAAGGGTGAGGTGGGAATACTAGGATAATTGATTGTTTGCGACAAAGTCTTCGGTAGACGGTCGAATATTCAGCTTTTATTCCGTGAGGTGCCCACAGATCACCATTTAATTAATCAGTTAGGAACTATCCCGTTATAAACCGTGAGAATGCATAAATAATATAATCCTAGAGTATAAGAGCTGAACACAGTTTGGCAAAACATAGATGTAGAAACAAATTGGAAAAGACCTTCTGAAAATGGGAAAATAGGGATCCCAAGTGATCACTAAGTTTTAATTTTTTGGCCAATAAGTGCTTCTTCAAATTTATAAATTTTGGCTAGAAATTGATAACATAGTCACTAACGGTCCTATGTGGCATGGCCGGCACTAAAGTTGACATTTTTAATAATTAAAAATTTTAATATTTTTTTGGTTTTTTTCTTTGTCTTTTTTTTTTTTTTTTGGCCTAATGGCCTCCATGCACTTGGCGAGGCTTGTGATGCCCTCGTGGCCCTTGCGCAGGCCAAAGCGAGGGTGTGGAGTGAGGGCCAATGGAAGAAGGAAAGAAAAAAAAGAAAGAAAAGGGAAATAAAAAAATATGAAGAAATTAAGAAAAATTAAAAAATGTAAAAAATTGTCTAATTCTACATCAACTATGCCACATAGGGCAATCAGCACTGACTAAATTATCAGGTTAATAATTTCTTGCCAAAATTGGTTAGAATAATTAAATTAACAAATCTTTAAAAGGTTTCAGACTAAATTAGAAAATCATAAAAAAATTCTAAAATTAAATTAGCACAATTGAAATATTTATGATTAAATTGGCAAGTTGTCAAAAGTGATAAAGTAAAAAGTTTATGACTAACTTGGCCACTGTACAATAGGTTTAGAACTTTTTGGACAAATTTTCTCGCTTTTCTTATGTCACTTTGTGACTGGTAAACTTCATTTTTCCTCCCCTCACGGTCGATTGGGGTCTTAAGTCGGATGCCGGGGGTGGTGGATCCTCCTACTTACGTGTCCCCCCAGATTTATTCGCCAGCTGCCGGCTGTACGGGGTTCTTGGGTCACAAAAAAAACAAAAAAAAAAATCTTCATTTTTCTTACTCTAAAGAGGAACTTTTTACTTATCATTCATTCCATTATTTTATTCGTGAATCGGTGCCCTTATGTGACGTTAAAAAGCTTTCTTAATTTATGTGCTGAGTGAGTCTTGTGTAGTTTTTTCTCCATTAGAGAATTGTTTAATTCTGGTTTATATATCACCATTTTGAGTAATTATGAAGAGGCTCTGCATTAACGCATATATGCCAAAGAAGATCGCTATTCTGAAGAGACTATGCCTTCATGAACTTTTCTAATTTAGAAGAAAATGAGACTGTATGATACTATATTCCACTAGACAAATTCTTGGAGATGGTTTGGTCACATTAAGGAGGTAAATGTCTCAAGAGGAATATCTCTCTTTCAAGAGAGGTGCCAAGAGTTGAATATGTAGGCGTGAATGATGTGAGTGGGATTACTATCGATTGTTTTGAAGCTAATGCTATTAGGTTGTTTTTTGTAGTTTTATTTTTTAAATATTTTAACAGGTTAGATGGAAAAAGTTATTGTTATCAAAATTATTATGTCATTGTCATATATTTGGATTACCTTCACAATCGAATATGTCATTAGATGATTTACGTTATAAGTGTTCGATTAAGCCCTTTCAAACCCCAAATGAAATATAATTGCGATTAAGAACAAGAACAAGCGTGGCATGAAAGTGAATGATCATGCGGTAAGGTGGGGAGTACGTGGATAATCGTTCATTTGAGACGGAGTCTTTGATAGGAACTATGTTGTTTGAAACCGTGAAAGTAAAAGGCGAATACAATTTGCCATCGGCATAAAAAAAATTAATCCTAGGGTTTAAGACCAGTACACAGTTTGATAAAACAAAATAGGAGTAAACAAATTCGAAAAATTTTTAGAAAAAAATTGGGAAAAAGGGGCTTTCCAAGTGCTTGTTGTCCTAATATTTGAATATTAAACCACCTTATAATCTAACAGTTTAAGAATTCTAAAACAAAATAAAGTTTGAGACCCTAGATATAGTATATGATTTAACACAAGGCAGCAATGCTTCATTGATTACGAATCTAAATAAGAAAATTCAACAGCCTTCTATTTTGTCGATTTCACGTCATGGACTACGATGCGGACAATGACAGTTGACTTTTTGTAATTTCATTGAATTGGGCTTCCGGTGACTGGCTCAAAAAGTCAAGACGACCAGGGGTTTTGCTTATGTCTTTTAGGAAAAACATGAGGGATGTGTCATATTTTATGTGAGTAGATATGTGGTGGGGAGTAGAGCCACAGTTTTGTTTTGCCAAAGTAAAATATCTCAGGCATTTGCGCCTCTCAAGAGAGGTGCCAAGAAATTAACCTTTAATGGGCTGTGGATAAGATTGGGAATGAATTATTCTTAGCAATATAATTATGTCGTTGCCTTACTTAGCCAAAAAGAAGACTAGAGCAATTTGGCTACAAAAATATTGATTTGTTAATAAAAAAAAATTGAGGTTGAAGAAGAGACGACTTGTAGCGTCCGTTCTTCGTGTATTTGAACAGTTCTCTCCATATATGTTTGCACGTTTCCACGCGCTAACTCGGTCGAAGAACTGAAGCAACTGACTTGTTCAGAATGATCGTCACAATCCAAGCCTATCGAATTCCTTAGTAACTTAATTAATTTTGTAAACCGTGTATTATGGATTTAATAGTGATGTGACTAAATCGTTGTTCTGATAGATTTTTACAATCAAGACACTTGTTATACTTGACATCATTATGAATTTATCCCGAGTATGTACATACATAATCATTTGATTCATCGTAGGTGGATCAAATATTGGATTCGTTGCATCCTCCCATTCAATTGTAATGAGATGTTTTAAATTCAAATTGGCCAAATTGGAGAATCGTGTGAAGGATTATAATTAAATTGGCAAAGTTGAAAATCTTAGAATTGAATTGGCCAACGTATGGTAGGTTTTGGATTCTTTTAGACAATTTTCCCAAACGAGTATATAAATGAAATAGCTTTTAAAATAAGAAGGATATTACTTTCTTCAACAAAATTTTAGGAAAAAGATATATTTTAGATATTAAAGGCGCGTTTGGCAATAGGCTAAATAGTGTTTGATTCTATTATTTTGTTCTTGAAAATAGATTTGAAGCAGAAATTTGTTTGGTAGATTTTTTGCTCCTAAGAATAGATTTGGAGTAGAATCGAGTAAAAAAAAAAAAAAAAAAAATGATTCTTTGTTCTCGGGAACAATTCCAAAATTAGCCAACCAAAATTTTTTCTTTTCTTTTCTTGTCTTCTTTCCTTCTTGTTTTTCTTCCTTTTCTCTTCTTCTTTCACGGCCGCCACAACCATTGGTCGTTGGCAACCCACTGGGTGAGCTCTGGCGAGCTCATTGGAGGCTGGCCAAGTCAAGGTGAGGTCTAGTGAGCTCGCCGATGGCCAAGTGAGCCTCGCCCAAGCCTCCCTCGGCCACTAGCAAGCCTCGCCCAGCTGTTGGCGAGGTTGATCGACGAGGCGCAGCCTTGCCAAGGGCCGATGACCCTTCGGCGAGATCATCGATCCTTGTCTAGCCGATTGCCGGTCATCCTAAGGCCAGTGATTAGCTAAGGAAGAAGATAAAGAAAAGAAAAGAAGAAAAAAAGTAATAAAATTATTAAAAATTAGAAGAAAATTTTTTGGATTAAAAATTTTGAGGACAGTACCAAATGCAATTTTATCTCGGAATAAAAATTTTGGGTAGTTACCAAACGCCTTCAAATGCTTAGAATTTGTTATCGGGAACAGAATAAAAAATAATCATTTCTAATCAGAAATTATTCCGATGAACAGAATGGTTACCAAACGCACCATAAATATAATATACTTATTTTACTTTTACAAATTGTCTACTCTTGATATTTCACTTTTTATGTTAAATAAATAAGAGTCACATTTCCAGAAATTTTGGAAAGAACATCAATATTCGGGAGACCTGCAAACTTGGGCGATCCCCAAAAAGTGGAAGACTTAGTTGATCATCCATGGAGAGCAGGAACGGAATGAACAGGAAATTGCTGATCCGTTCGCGGAAGACGTACTTAAAGAGATCATATCTATCCATTGAGTTCAACCCCAAAAGAAGACTAACTCGTTTGGACCGGAAGCAGAACATGGGCATTATTCAGTCAAAAATGCTTACCGCAGCATACAAACACCACAGAACAAGCTGACATCAAAGCATTGCCTCCACCTCCTACCAAACTCAGCAAGCCCTATGGAAGCACATCTGGAATTTGAACTCCCTTCCCAAACAGCAACGTAATGAGAATCGGCAAATGGGATCCACGACTTCAGTGAACAAAATAGATACTCATCTTCACGGGAGCTACTCGCCAGGGCCCTATGGCAGCTCCGGAAGGCCCGCAATGCCTTCGTTTTTCACTCTAGAAGACCAGATCCGAACACAATCGTCTGCACGGCCTATGCTAAGGACAAAATTACAGACGTCGGCACCCAATTGCGGCGAACCGAGCGAGAAGGGGGGACCGTACTTGCACAATGGAAGCCACCGAAGCCCCGCGCTTTGAAGCTCAATATGTATGGGGAAGGTGCCATAGCTGTTGTCTGCCACGACTTGACGGGCAAAATGTTGGCTGGATTTGTGAACTCCGTGCATGCGCCTTCAGCCGAAGGAATTGTTGGAGCTTGAGCGCCATGACAGAAGAATGCAGAAGCAATCTGGCCCGGACTCAAAGGCGTTCATCTAGCCCATTGTCCACGAGGGGCGAAATTTTCAGCTGACTGGATGGTAAAGGCTTACCGAAAGAAGGCACTCCGTCGTACTTTGGTCACTAATTACCCAGACCCTTTTGAGATCTCTTATGTTTTGAATAAGCGGATGTTTAGACCCCAAAAAAATAAGATTCATAATTGAAGTGCCACGGAAAAAAGATGTAAAAAAGCGGTAGCTCCATTTATAGTCCGCATATATTCATGACGATTATCACGTAAAATCACGTGATAAGATCAAAATTAACAAATAAAATCGGGCTTATAAAATAGTTGTGCCAAACTTGGCCATCGAACTATTGAAAAGACTAGGCCCACTGCAATTGCAAAGATTATTTTTGTATTGAATTAGTTCATATAACCATGGTTCCATGACGTATGGCCATAAGAGGGGAAATTGGCTCGGGTAGTGAATTTGGGTGCATAAACTCATGCCACAGAATATGAAAGTCGAAATAAAATGAAAGTCTATGCATAGTCAATAAAAAGATTAACAATTCTAAGGCTCCATTTATTTTGAGAAAGATAAATGATTTCAAAAATATTTTCTTTAAAATGATTGCTTGTATAGTTTTTAAAATGAATGAATGAAAAAAAAAAAAAAATCTACTATCCACAAAAATGTTTAATCAGAGTCCAACAATTGGAAGCTTGTTGTGAACTACATACATCGCCTAAATATAAACTTGGGTTAAGTCTTTTTGATTTCCTCGATTAAGAGCTCGTTTAATGGATCAAAGAATACATAGGCCTTATTCCTTTATTCTCATCTGTCATTGGAATGGCCTTCCCGAATCAATTCATCAACCTTATTTATGACAATAACAATTCATCATATCATTGTTTGAAAGCACGAAGATCGGCATAATATTTGGCTATCCATCCTCTTATAATCTCAACTTCGGTTTTTCGCTGCATGACCAACCAGTCAGGATCGCTTTGATCCTCTGCATATACATCCAAACAATGGGCACCTGCAAAGTATATATTAACAAATGACAGAATTCAAGATCTGGTGAAAATAATTTAACATGCATCAAGCTTGTTCTTCTCTTGTGCGATTCATAGGTGCGTAAGAAAAGTTGCAAACAACACGCACATCGCTTGGTTATGTACCTCTCTCTGTGTAGACAGCAACAATACTGTCGGAAATGTTCTTCAGTACCCTAAGATTGAAAAAAAAAAGAAAGAAAGATAGAAATATTAAGTGTGATTAAGTTATGTAAAGTTTAAATTCTTCAAATGTGTGGAGATAAGCATATAATGTTATATACCCTGCGCTACTGAAAGGATCACGGAGTCCATTTGAGAAAATAATGTTGCTGCCGAACCTACGAAGAATTAGCTCTATATCCTGCAACAACAACAAAAAAAGAGGTAGAGGACAATGATGCTAAAATTTACTGTGAATAATATGCATATGAGCCTGTTAAATTTGCTAATTAAAATAAGAGCCAAACATATACTTTCTAAGAGCCACTGGAAATCATACATGAGCACCGTAGTATGTAGTGATCCAATGAGGGCGAGGCACCACGCCATACTGGTGGTTGCATTCATCAATGAAGCTGCTCAAGATAAAAGGGTCTGGTTGGAACATGGAATTGTTTGTGACGCCTTTGGGCATTACCATTTCGCTGCATCTCTACAAGCAAATCCCCCTTTCAGTATTGTAAGTTTCCTCATGCACAACACAATTTGACGAGGAAGATTTCAAGAAAGGGATGGTGTCAATCAATATAGACCCGATTAGTGGGCATGCTCGGATCAGCATGAACATAGACCTGATGATCCCCTTATTGGGACAAAAGGCTATTGCCCAAGTCCGCCCTAATTGTAAAATAGTTTGGACCCGAAAAGGAAAAGTAAAATTTAACTTGGGCAGGGCACAATCCATCCTTGAGATCGAAATGCATTATCCAAATCCGCCCAAATAATCGAGAACCGATGGGTCTTGATGCCTAAAGATGAGGTAGAGTATTGTACCTGCCACCCCCATCCCAAACTAGATTGAGAAACAGTAGTGGGAGGATTGACGTAGCATGCGGAGTTCGTGTTATAGGCGATAACGCCTGCAAATATTTTGCCAAGAATGCCATTCTCAGTAGTATTTGCTCCATCAATGGCGTTGCATATTACTGACACCGGATATGTTGGCGGTAAATCATATTGGGCTGCACCTTCGTACATTGATATCAAGTAGTCCTTCAGCTCATCCCCACTCTCTAAAGGCCTACACACACAAAAATCAGTAGTCAGTCTATGATGATTGTGTCTCCTTAATAAAACAAGCCTATTCAGCCTTGGAGATCATGGGACTTCACACCGACAAATAAGAGTGAGCGCGGATTAAGTTCCTGTTTCTCAGAAGGGGAATTGATTCATTTTTTTTTCTTTTTTTGAACAGAAATTGATTCAGTTCAAATCCCTTAAATTAAGAAATTGGGTGAGAGTACTCTATAGCACTTGGGTATTGAGAGACACATAATAAATGACACAGCAGAGCACATACTTGCAAGTCTTGAAAATCTTGCTCAACTTTGAAGTACCATTAGGCTCTTGAGCCATTCTATCAATCCCTGACCATGAGTCTCCTATAGCTTGGTAGCAAGTCTCGCTTGCTTCCTATGCAAAACAAACATGGTTGAAGACAAATTATAAAAAAACCAAGAATAGATATCAAGATCCTTAAGATTATTCAAGCAGTAAGTTTGAATATCTTTGAGGTAGGGTTAAGAATAACTATACCCTCGAATTCTATTGATGCCATCTCCTATGAGCAACAATGTGTACTCATGTACTTATCTTGTGTGCATAAAATGGGAAGATAGGGATATTTTGTCAATTATGGATATTCTGCTTGAAAAATGCAGCACACTCCATTATTTATATTTAAAAAGAAAACAAGAGAGATATTACAGGTGTAATTACCTTAAAGTCCTTGGTGACTACTGAAGAGTATGCATCCTGCGAGATAATATCGTCAAAATACAGTATTGGAGCCGATGAAGCCAAAGCTCCCAGAGTCACGTGTGGATATTTTAATCGAAACCACGACACAAGCACTGAAATTTGCATTAGTTATTAGAATTCAGCAACTTAATATAACAATTTGATATATATATATATATACATTTAATATAACAATTTGATATATATATATACATATTTATATATATATATTTTTGCGTAGAAAAATGATTTAGTACTTTTATTGAAAATAAATGACGATAATAATTCATCATTTTCACGTATAGCAGGTACTTTACAAAGTCAACAGATAATGGATATGGATAGAATATACCCCCACAGCACTTACTTCCTCCATATGATGCTCCCACCACAATAACTGGAGAGTCTCTGGCTTTCAAATCCTGCTTCACGTGCATGATAATGGCTGCAAAATCGGCCAAAGCTTGGGCCGAGCTGAAATACCCACGGATATTTGCATCTTTGAGAGCTTCTTCGAGGCTCATCCCATGTGGAATTGACTCACCATAATACCGATGCTGGCAAAAAAAAAAAAAAAAAATCACAAGAAAAGAAGAATTTGATTACGTGTTTAGAAGCAGAAATTAGACAAAACGAACAAAAATGCATGACCACACCCCCCCAAAAAAAAAAAAAAAAAGAGCAGCGTTATCGGATAAAATTCAAATGTATTACCTCAATATAAACTGATAAAGCCTCGAATTGAGCAGCGTTATCGGTTAGAAACCCGATCACAGTCAGTTGATCGTCGAGTGGTGATTCGTTACCTAGGTAAACGAAGATTGGCGCATTAGAATTTGCACCGCCCCAATATTTGGAGTTGATCAAGTATTTTTGCTTGAAGGTAGAGTAGCTCTCGGGTCTATAATTGAAATGATCTAGCGTTTGGTTGAAGAAGAAGGTTTTGAAACGGTTAGTTTCGGATGCGGAAACTGCACGTTTTGGATCTCGAAGGATGTCTTCACGTCGTAGACTCAGTCTCGGACTGTAAAGTTTCTGTCCAGAAATCAAAGCTATGGATAAAATGAAGGAGATGATGAAAGAGAGCCAAGAAAGAGTCATGGTACGTTGTGTGTACAGCAAGATTGTTTATGAAGAATTTCAAACTTGGTTAGACAATGAAATGACTAATCCTAAGGCAGAGGGTTGAGAAAAGAGACACTTTCACAAGCATATATAATGTTGAAACGTTAAGGATGCCAGATCGCCTTCATCCCAATATGGTAGGAAATCTGGTTGGGTGTGCGATAGCTGTAGTTACCAAATAAATGACTATTGCCCATTACATTACTCCCTTTTAAAGAATAATGAATCCGCCCAAAAGTAACAAGATGAATTGAGGAATTATTACCATGATTGTACGCTTTCAAGGGATTATTCTTGCGGTCATATAAACCACGTTAATCATTGGGTTTCCTCTTTTTTTTTTTTTTTTTTTTTTTGACTTTTATGATCCTCATTAAAACACAGTATCAGAGAGAAATACAATCCTAAGATCCGCTCCATTGTCACTGCTTTTGCTTGTCCATTGGTGGCAAAGAATCCGAGTTTTTTATGCTTGTCACAGTAGTGCACTACTTGCAATTTTATTCTTTGGATCGATCTCTCTTGGTGGTTCCTATAGCCTATGACGTGTTCTACAATTTGTAGATCTATATTTGTAGTGGTTTTGGGTCTGCGCAGAGGGGGTGATCATGGTTGCTTGTCTCCATGGAATATTTTATTAATGCTAACACCTGAATTTTGATGACGGTTTAGTTAATGATTGCACAGAAATTTAGGGATTGACCCTAACCGCTAAACAAAAATTAATTAATTAAAGTACATATAGTTATTAAGGAGCATTCCACATTGATAGCTAATTGATAGGCTCATATATATTGCATTTAAATTGATCGGTGGTGGATGGAAGGTTCTAAATTTAATGAGTTGGCTTGAGCCCCCATTGCATTAGAGCTAAAACTGATAGGAGGCTTTAAGCTTAATTTTAGTAAACCAACAAGGACTGAAATACACCCAAGGCCATAATTGGATTACGGAATAAGAAATCTAATTCTCACTGTAAATAGACTCTTAGTATTCGCAATTGAAGAGGTTGGACATATTAGAGGTATTAGAAACAAAGAGAGAGAGAGAGAGAGTCACGGCCAAGATCCCTCGTGACCATGCCTTGCTACTTTCGCCTACTGCCGAGCACCACCATAGCTCCTATCTCCCTCGTGATTTCATCCGACGCTGTCGCTGTTTTGCTCGTGCGAAGCCCACCAAGCCATGATCTTGTGGGCTCCTCCCCACTTGTCACGATTTTGACGCCGGCGCTGCTCCCCGCCTACGCCTGCTGCTCCAAGACGACTCCCAGCCAATCCCCTACCGTGAAGTAACATCGTGACTTGTCATTTTTTTTTTTTTTTCGAATCTATTTTGCGTAGTTACTGGTTTTTCAATGAATTCTCCAGCTGATCATATTCACCTTATAATCACCTATCGCTAATCATATTCACTTTATAATCACCAGTCTCTGGTAATATTCGCTTTATAATCACTTGTCGCTGATCATAATACATTATATTTGCCAGTCGCTGATGATATTCATCGTATACTTCTCTATCGTTAATCGTACTCACCTTATATTTGCTGGTCACTAATCATATTCACCTTATGATCACATGTCGCTAATCAATATTCACTAGTCTTATATTCATCATACTCCCACGTTGTTGATCATATTCACCTTATAATCACAACCGCTAATCAAACTCACCTTATACTCACTAGCCGCTGCTCATAACCACTCCCTGAGTCTTACTATTCATATTCACTTGTTGGATATTACCACATACTGCTTATATTCACTTTTTGAATATAAATACTCATTGCTCATATTCACTTCCCAAAAATAACAACTTGTCAAGTATACTAATTTGCTGAGTATATCTACTTGTTATTTGCCAAGTATACCCACTTAACAAGTATGCCTATTTGTTGATTTGCCGAATTTTTAATATTGCTTACATGAGAAATGCAAGGAGGAAAGTATGTCATTATTATGTGATCATTGAAAGGCGTGACAAGAAATGAAAAGAAATAAACATGCAAAATAGTAACATGTATGAAAACATATTGTGTATTGGATATCGATTGTTAGCATATTCATTTTTGCTATGCGATTAAATAAGAGAAATATATATATATATATCGTAGGCACCTAAATGATAATGATTACAATGCTTCATGTATTGGAATGCCCCATGAGTTGGGATGTCTTGGAGCTGTGATGAACCATATATAGGGATGCTCTAGGGTGTTCGAAGGAGAAATAAAAATATATCTAGTTACATATATCTGTGCATATATAATTACATGTTAGGCTAACATAAAAGAAGTAGCCTTCATATATGTTATGCCATTCACTTGCAAATGAGTAATTATTGGTTTCCTTGGGCAAATCATGATAAAAGAGAAATGCATATACTTAGACACTCGTCATACATGGTCTTTCTATAATACTTTTAACTCACATTGTTTGATTGTTCCAAGTTGATTGGTAAAGTGATCTCCCACCTTAGGCTTAGAAATTTCAATTACTGAACGTTAACTCACTTCTTTATTCTTCAAGATATGTATGATGAATTGCCCACTGCCATTACTTTTTGGAGCTCTTATGGATTTTGATGTGATGTGCTCATCCTGGATCTATGGTAGTCTATTCTAAGTATAGTTCCACTGTATGGGTTGATGTAGGGCTTCTAGAGTGGGTTCCCCATCAGTTTATTGCTTGATGCATGAACATCAAGGGCGAATTGTTTGGACCATTGAGGGGTTTTGATGGCAACAAAGATGAGTTGATGTGCGAGGTTGCTAACCTGTAGCGGGTAGCTTGACTTTTGTACAAGCAAGCTTTTGGGCGTAGGTGTAGGTGACCCTAACCCTTCCTAGGATCATGTAATTTGTTGTGTTGATAACTATTGAGGTTTGTATAAAGATAGATATCTATTCATAATATCAAACTCATGTGATTACTTATAATGAATGTTGTAAATGTTTTATTGTGCTTCCACATGCATAATTATAATTATGAGGACAAACAGAAAGGACATGTATCGTGCATAACATTCTGGAGCATCACACTCGCGACCCTCGCAATTGCTGGTGAGGGCTTGGCAGCCCTTGCTTTGGTCAGCGAGGGTGGGAATGCCCTCGCCTAGTGTCGATAAGGGCACTGGCTTCAATCAAAATACAAAAATAAAAGGTAAAGAAATGGAAAGAAGAAAAAAAATCAAAAAAATTAGTAAAATATTATCAAAAAAAAAGTTAACAATAGTGGCGGCCATTCCACATAGGACGATCAACGTCAATGTTAGCAATTCCTAACCAAATTAATTCAATTGAAAAAATTAAAAGATTTAAGACTAAATTGATAAAAATGAAATAGGTTTAGAACTTTGGACAATTTTCCCAACAAAATGCCATTGCTCAAGTCTGCCATAAATGTAAAATGATTCGGACCCGGAAAGGGAATAGTTTTCCTAACCATGTCCACTTTGAAATAGAGTTAACTCAACCAGGTTCGAATCCACTCGTGAGATGAAAATGCATTAACCTAACCCACCCAAATAATCCATACCCATCGGGCCTTCTCTAATGATTTAAAATGATAATGTAGAGAACTGCACATGCCACCACCAACCCAAACTAGTTTGAGATACATTAATGGGAGGATTGAAGTAGCATGTGGAGTTCATGTTATAGGCGACAATGCCTGCAAAAAGTTTGCCAAGAATGCCATTTTCAGTAGTATTTGCTCCATCAATGTTGTTGCGTATCGTTGTCACCGGATTCCTAGCTGGATAATCATATTGAGCTACTCTCCAATACAACTATTTCAAGTAGCTCTTCAGCTAATCTCCACTTTCTAAAAGCCTAAAACATCCACACACCAAAAAAGTCTGTGAGGGTTAGCTTCATGATCTCAGAAGGCACACTGAGAATTTGGGGATACTAGCAAGTCTTGAACATCATGCTTAAGGCTTGAGTGCCATTAGGCTCACAAACAACTCTATCGATGTGACATACTGAAAATTCAGTTCTGATTTCGATTGGATAAATTGGGCCTTTCATCGACGTGACTATAGTGTTTTTCTCCAAAATGGCCACTCACGAGATAACTAGCCTATCAGATGAAGCCGTTAAGGGATTTTAATGTAATAGACTTGAGAATTCGATCAAGAATCGACTGTTCGACCGTGCTAGTCTGCAAGGGTCATTACGGCACACTTAAAAATTGATCAGAGATTAGAGATAGGTCGGTTCGACTGAGATGTGTGGCTAAACATGAGTGATTCCACTAATTTGCAAAATTCTAGTCGATCAGCACTAAACTGATTTTTCTGTCGTTTTGGCATCTTTTGTCCGTATTTGAAGCCTTGAGGTTTTCATGACAACCGAGAGTCACCAATGCATCGAAGAGGTACATGTGGCTCGAAGAAAATTGACCACGAGTCAATTGCATAAAAAAATTTCAAAAGCTACCCGGTAGGTTATGTCACACTAAAATCGTGTCAAATTGAAATTAATTGCGAATTTGAACTCAATTTCAAAAATTGAAAGTCCTGTCATTTCACAAGTCATTTTAGGAATGTCGACTCATTTTTTGAGGAATTTCCGATGAGTTCGGGATTTTTACGGAAAATCGATTCAAACGATTCAAAAAATGAACGGAAATTTGGATTGGCCAATTTGAAGGAATTTTTGGCATCTGAGGTGAGTGAATTAGTGAAAGGTAATTTCATGGGCTTTTTCTGCATCAAATTGGGCCTCAATCGAATAAATTTGTTTAGAAAATCGGATTCGAAAAAAAAAAAAAGTAAAATTTGGAATTGAAAGGAAATGGCCATTTTTGCTACCCAAGACTCGTTATTTGGGGAAATTATGGTACAAGAATACAAGTGATGATCAAGTATTTTAACTTTGGGATTTTTTTGGGATCAAATTGGATGGAATGGAAGTTCGTGGGACAAGATTGATTAAATATAGGATGTTTTTATTTAATTTTCCCCTCGGTCTCTCTCTCATCTCCTTTCTCTTTGCGCATTTCTCTTTCTCACACTCTCTCTCTCTCTCTCGGACATCCCCTTTTTCCCCCTTCTTGGCCGACAATCCTTCTCCTTTATCCCTTCTCTTTTATTTCTTTTCTATTTCTTTTTTGCCTTTTCCTTTTCGGTCAAAACAAAGCCGCTTTCCCCACGGTCTTTCTCTCCTCCCTCTCTCCGCACATTTCCTTTTTTTCTTTTACCTGGCCGACACACCCCCGGTCCTCCTTATCTCTTCCCTTCTGCCAGCTGGTTCCTCCCATTTGGCTGCTTCCCTTTTCATTTTCGTTGATCCCTTTGCACACCTCTCTGACCCCAGCGCCGATTCCCTCTTTCTGCCCATCCATCTGCCACTTTATTTGCTTTTAGTTTTGGGTTTGGTTGAAAGACTTCAGAAGCTCCCCTCGCGTTGACGCCACGGCTTCATGCCTGAAGCAGCTCGTGGCTTCAACTCATTCTAGCAACTACTCCGGCGATCCAACGAGCCGGCGGCGCAGCTCGGCCGGTTTCTGACCATTCCATCACCCACGGATCGCCAAGACCAGCAGCCCGACCAGCGAACTCGATCAAGTGGAACCGGGGCAGCAAGTCCAACAACACGAAGCAAGAACTCAGCTCGATCGTGGGCTTTGCGGGGCTGTTTTTGGGCCGTTCCGGGCCCCCGTCGACGCCACCGCTTTGGGGCTTATAGGCCACCATCGCATCCCCGTTGTTTTGATCCAAGCGGATCATTAATCAATTGAGTTTAACTCACTAATCATTGCTTAGTTGGTTAATTACGCTTATGGGTTGATTAGATTAATTAAGCATGATTTAGATTGATAGATTATATTATATTAGTTAATTTAATTATCTGCCAATGCATGTTAGGTGGTTAGTTAGTACATTTAGCGAGTAGACACGTTCTATTATTTAATTAACGAACCTCGAAAATTTTCTGGGTCCATTTCGACTTCCAATTAGGCATTATGAGCCTAAATTGGATTTATTGGCATTTATTTAATATTTTCTGTAATTATTTAATTATTTATTTATTTTTCGAAAATTAGATCGGGATAGTTGGTGACCAGAATTTTATGCTGGTTATTGTGGTGCAACCTGTTTATTTATTTGAGCTCTAATTTGTGTTGAATTGATTTAATTGTGATTTTAGGATTTTATTCCTAAATTAAGAAATTTTGGTAATTGTTTGGAAAATAATTGAGCGTCGGTTTACAATGCCAAAAATATTTTGGTGGACCATATAAATGATAGGATTTTCAATGGTGAAAATATTGTATTTTGGCTAAGGCCGACTATGTACCTATACACGGTTATTTTTATCAGGTATGATAAAAATGATGAATTGACTATATGGTTGGAGTGGTATACTATATTGGCCTATGGACAATATGTCAGCTTTGGGCGAACAAGATATATACTATATCGGCCTACAGGCGATATATCAGCTTTGGGTAAGTAGTATACCTTATTATTAGCTTTATGCGAGCATATATAATATACTATGATGGCCTAGGGGCCCTAATCTATCAGTTTTGGGTGAGCATATATACAGTATACTATGTTATCAGTTTTGAGTGAGCTATACTATCTATTTATCAGCTTTGGGTGAGCAATCCTGATTTAATAAGACTTTATAGATAGTATTGAATGTACCGACTAGGGGAAGGTCGTGATGACATGTAATTGACTAAGTCGATTGATCGATGATTCGATCTGAGTGAATAACTGTTTGAATTATATTGTATAACAAGAAGGAACGGAGGCCAAGGTAAGTCCTCTAACCCATATTGTGCTTAGGCAGCCCTTATGGCGTATTTGCTTCCTAGTCAGGTGTTAAGGAGTTGAACTTGCCGAGACATTGTCTCACTAGTTATTATATACCAATTTTCAAGTCCTTAGATGATGTTGGTGAAGGACCGGAAGCCCCGGAGTTTGAGAAGGTGGAGACCAAAGAATCGACGAACATGTTTGACTAGTAGATCATAGGACAATTCCCTTTTTGTTGAGCCGATGTTTTATAAACAGTCCGATGTTGTAAATAAACCTATTTGTTTAGAATAGTTTTGTTTTAGTTTGAAAATTTGGAGCCTTATTTTCCTATCACATCTTATTGTTGTCTAGGGATTTATTAATTCCTTCTGCATGTGCATTAAAATGAATGGGTCGGCGATGCATCATGGAATGTCACTATTAATCAACTAAGAAGAGATGAGCACGTGCTTGGAGGATCGGGGCGTGACAATCGATCTCCGACTATGAGCCTCCTATAATTCGGTTAGCAAGTCTCACTAGCACCCTATGCAAAACAATCAAGGTTTAACACAAAATATGATAAAGAAAGAAAATATATTACAATTTCGAAGATCATTTGAATGGTAAGTTTGTATGTATTTCTCATTTGCAGTATGGTTTAGCATTAGCACACCCTTGAATCTCTTGATACCAAGCCCAGCGGGTAAGAATATGTGTACTCACATGCTCACTTTGTGTGCGTGAGATGGGAAGATAGGCATACCGCGTCAACCAATGGATATTCTTTGGATGCTTTAAAAGTGCCACCCACTTCACTATTAGAACATGAAAGAAGAAGAGAAATTACATGTGTAATTACCTTAAAATCTTTGGTGAATGGTGAATACTGGAAAGTGTGCATCTTGTGGGTAAATATAGTCAAAGTACAATATCGAGCTAATGAGGCTAGAGCTAAAAGGGCCACATGAACCAGTTAGAGCATGATTTTCGAAGTTGAAAGAAGATGATTTATTATTTTTAACTAAGCTTAACTTTCCTATTCATTTATATTTCTATTTTTTTTTTTGCATAGATAATCTATTTTGAGCCGTTTGATTGCTCATGCTATTTTGTTATAATTGCTATTTGTCTTAATTTTTTATAGAATAAAAAAAATACTAGTTCCTAGGTAGATTGGAAGTGGACTAGACAAACAAAATGGGTTTTAGGGTTGGTTTCAAGACAAACAAGATAGTTTCTAAGTTCCAAAAACTGGGAATTAATTCTAATAAGAAGGTTCCTAGTTCTAAATCTAGAGCCTACATATCTTGAAATCCATCACCTCTACAATTTAGAACATGTATCAAAATCACAACCCTTGTGCAACATATAATATTTTGTGTTTGTATGTATGTATGCGTCATAGGCCGATCGATCTAGTGTTCTCTAATTTGTGCGATCTTAAAATTTCTCTCAAGCAGCCTTTCTCACACTTGACTCTCAAGAATCTTAGAGAAAGAAACTCTAGAGACAGAAGTTTTGGATTTGTATTTCATTTGTGCGTGAGTTGTTACAATAAGGGGAGGAGACTCTTGTATATACAAATACAGAACAAACTGTATTCGTAAATCACTTTTCGATTAATGGTGGAGATTGTATCTCCCCAACTAGCAATTACCCACGTTTATAACATACTCATACATTCATTGTATTACCCGCCCCAATGAGTAATCTAGAACACTCAAGAAAACCCTAGGACTTAGAGATACCGATTGAGGGTTGCTCGTTCCAAAGATTGGTTACGGTCGTTGTGTAGAACCCTCTTGGATCATTCCTTTATTCGGGCTGTAACATATGCATGTGTGTATATAATGGGAGCCCCTTTTTCTATTTCTTTCTACCACATGTACCCGCGCGAGTGAACGAGAAGTTTGGAATGAGATTCAACTTTTTCATATTCGAATTTAAAGGTGGCACAAACCGTCAAAAAGTAATTAATTCCACGGTCTATGCTAAAAAAGAAATGGATAGAATATGATACCCGTTGCACTTACTTCCTCATATGATCCTCCCACCGCAATAACTGGAGAATCTCTAGCTTTTAATTTCTGCTTCACGTGCATGATAACGGTTGCATAGTCGGCCAAAGCTTGGGCTGAGCTAAAATACCCATTAACATTTGCATCATTGAGAGCTTCTTTGAAGCTCATCCCATGTGGAATTGACTCACCATAATACCGATGCTAACAAGAAAAATTCCACAAGGAAAGAAGAATTTAACTACGTAGTAAGAAGCTTCAATTAAAGAAAAGAACATCCATGCATGGTAGAATTTAAAAGTCCTACTTCAATATACACTAACGAAGCTTTGAATTGAGCTGCATTATCGATCAGAAACCCAATCCCGGATGGGGTTCCGTTGAGTGGCGATTCAACACCAAGGTAAATAAAGATTAGCACACTAAAATTCGCACCACCCCAGTAGTTGGAGTTGATCAGGAACCTTTGTTTGAAGATAGTGTAGCTCTCTAGTCTGTAGTTGAAATGATCAAGTGTTTGATTGAAGAAGAAAGTTTCAAAAATCATTTGTTATGTGTTTCGAAATCTCCCATTTAGGATCTCAAAGGACCTCTTTGCGGTGTAGACTCAGCGTTAGAGTGAAAACTTTCTGTCCAGAAATTGAAGCTGTGGACAAAATGAAGGAGACTATCAAAAAGAGCCAAGAAAGAGTCATAGTGGGTAGTATGTACAAGAAGGACGTTTACAAAGAATTTCAAACTTAGGAGGACAATGGAACGAGGCACCTTCATAAGCATGTGTAGGCATTTGCCATCCTGGGCCATGGTTTTAAGGGAATTGAGTGCTTATTCTCAAAATATTCTTAATACGTCTTATACATGCGAAGTCACTTAGTCTTGATCTTCAGAATCTTTGAGTTTCACATGGAACCTATTTAATGTAACGGAGTTTGCTAGGAGTATGTTCGATTACAAAATCAATTCTATTATATCGACTAGGCCAAAAGAAACTTCTATTATATGTAGAAATAAATAAAATTTATTTTTATTGTAGACAGATCGTGACAACTAATCGAGGGTCTCTTCACTGATTTCTTCGAACCAAACGTCTTAATTACCTTTTATTCTGTCGATTTCCCGTTGTGGGCTTCAATAAGGACACCGACAATCGGCATGGGTAATTCCCCCATGAACTGAGCTTCCATTGACTAGCTCAACACGATTGACTGTCGTTCGTATATGTCGTTTAGGAAGAACGCGAGGGGTCTGTTGTATTTTATGAAAATGAATATGTGGGTCTTACGGAGAATTTTTTTTTTTTTTTTTTTAACTTTTTACTCGTTTAACTCGGTGCCCATATTGGCATTTGAATGCTCTTCCAAGTTCATGTGTTAAGCCAGACTTGTGTATTTTTTCCCCAAACCTTGTCAAGCTTTCTACTTTTACAATTGTGAACAGTTCAAAAAAATATCTTTAATTTATTCGAAAAACGTTTAATTCAGTGACCATGAATAAAATGCGCATATGATTGGTATTATAAATGTTAGATTGAGTCCTTTCAAACACCCAAATGGAATATCATTGTAATTAATAACAAGAAGCAGGACATAAAAGGGAATGATCAAATGATGACGTGGGAACACAAGGATTATTGATCGTTTGAGACATAAGTCTGAAATTTAGTGCATCTTCTTCTTCCTTTAATGACAATAAGGCTCACCTAAATAGGTATATGTTAGGCCAAAATTATTAGCTTCTATAATAGATGACACTGAAAGGTGCGATCCAATCTCGAAGTTAGATGCGAGAGATGGGCGATCGAGAAATTCGATATCTTTCATTTTGCATGAGGCATAACGTAAATGGATTTGCCAGGAGGTAATGCCATGGATAGGGAAATAGAACTAGAGCCTAAGTTCTTGCGTTGAATAGGGATCCATAAGCCCATGCCACAAATTATGAAATTTTAAATAAAATGCAAATCTACGCTTGACCAATAAAAATAGACCAGCAGTTTTAAATGTGGGTCAGTTAGCTGGAAGCTTATTATGGACTACATACTTAAATATAATATTGGATGAAGTCATTTTGATTTCCTTCATTAAGAGCTCGTTCTAATGGAGCAATGAAATACAAGGATAACTTTATGGTGAAGTACATAGGCCTTATTCTTTTATTCTCATCTGTCGTTGAACTGGCCTTTCCAAATCAACTCACCATCCATAATTATGGCAATAACAGTTCATCATATCACTGTTTGAAAGCAAGCAGATCAGAATAATATTTGGCTATCCATCCTTTTATAATTTCAACTTCAACTTTTCGTTGCATGACCAACCAATCTGGATCGGTTTGCTTCTCTGCATGTATATCCAAACAATGGGAACCTGCAAAGCATATACTCACCAATGAGAGAATTCAAGATCCAGCCAAAAATAAAATTTATCATGCATCAATCTTGTTCTTCTCGTGTGATCCATGGATGCGTAAGTTAAAATTGCAAACAACACACATATCGACTGATTATGTACCTTTCTCTGTGTAAACTGCAATGATACTATCAGAAATGTTCTTTAGGACCCTAAGATTGAAAAAGAGATCAAATTGTCAAGCGTCATTAAGTACTGTAAAAATTTACTTCTTTAAATCTGTGGAGATAGCATATAATGTTGTATACCCTGCGCTACTGTAAGGATCTCGGAGTCCATTTGAAAAATAATGTTGCTGCCAAATCTAAGAAAAGTTAGCTCTATATCCTGCAAAAAAAAAAAAAAAAAAAGGGTCTGATGACGGCAAAACATACTTCGAATTTTGTGCATAGGAAAGAGTTTAATTTATTGATCGAAACAACGGCCGAATGCATATTTTCTAAGAGTAATTGGAAATCATACATGACCACCATAGTATGTAGTGATCCAATGTGGGCGAGGTGTGACACCATACTTGTCATTGCATTCATCAATGAAGCTGCTCAAGTAGAAAGGTTGTGATTGGAACATGGAATTGCTTGTGATGCCTCTGGGCATTAGCATTACCATTTCGCTGCATGTCTGCAAGCAAATCTCCCTTTTAGTGCCAGAAGTTTTCTCAGACAACAACGATTTTGCGAGGAAGATTTCAAGAAAAGGATGGAGTCAATTAAAATAGACCCGATCAGCTGGCATGCTTGGATCAGCATGAACATAGACCTGATGATCCCCTTATTGGGACATAAGGCTACTGCCCAAGTCCGCTGTCATTGTAAAACAGTTTGGACCCAAAATGGAAGAGTAAAATTTAACTCAGATTGATCAAAATCCATCCTTTAGATCGAAATGCATGATGCCTAAATATGATCTAGAGTATATCGTACCTGCCACCTCCAACCCAAGTTAGTTTGAGAAACATTAGTGGGAGGATTGACATAGCATGCGGAGTTCCCTTTAGAGGCAACAACGCCTGCAAATATTTTGCCAAGAATGCCATTTTCAGTAGTGTTTGCTCCATCAATACCGTTGCATATCACCGTCACCGGATACCTCGGTGGATCATCATATTGAGCTGCATTCACGTACAACCCCATCAAGTAGTTCTTCAGCTCATCCCCACTCTTTAAAGGCCTACGCACAAAATAAGCAATGGTTATTCTGTGGTTGATTGTGTCTCCTTGATAAATTAACATTTGGACACATTCTTAAAGACTCAATTCAGCCTTGAAGATCATGAAACTCCACGTCAAACAGAAGAGTAAGCGTCGATGAGGTTTCGGATCTCAAAAGGTAAATTGAGTCAATTCAACCCCCTTAAATTGAGAAATTGGATGAAAATAATCTATAAGCACTTGGGTATTAAGACACATAATAGATAACGCATCAGACCACATACCGGCAAGTCTTGAAGATCTTGCTTAATTTTGGAAGATCCGGCTCTTGAGCAACTTTATCGATCTCTGACCAAGAGTTTGCTATAGCTTGGTGGCAAGTCTCGCTAGTTTCCTATGCAAAACAACCATGGTTCAAGACAAATTATGAAAAACAAAGAATAAATATCAAGATCCTAAAGATTATTGAGATGGTATGTTTGGATAACTTTCTCACTTTAGGTATCTTTACTAATAATTAAACCCTTGAATTCTATCGATGCAAGATGGGAACATAGGGATATTGCATCAATCAATGGATATTCTTTGGATGCTTGAAAAGCACCGCACACTCCATTATTAGAACAAAAAAAGAAGAAGAGAAATTACGGGTGTAATTACCTTGAAATCCTTGGCAACCACTGAATAGAATGCATCCTGGGGTGTAATATCTCCAAAATATAGCACTGGAGCTGATGAGGCCAAAGCTCCAAGGGCCACGTGTGGATATTTTAGTCGGAGCCATGAAGCAAGCACTGAAATTTGTATTAACTATTAGAATTCAACAATATATATAATGATTTGATATATCTTTTTTTGTCTAAAAAGGAATTAGCATTTTTTGTTGAAAATAAATCACAATAACAAATTGGTTTTTGACATAATCAACAGAGAACGGATATCAAAACCCGTCAAACTTGGCATGGACCCTTTTTGTATTATTTCTTTCCACCATACAGAAAAATGGATAGAACATGATACCCAGTGCACTTACTTCCTCCATATGATCCTCCCACCACAATAACTGGAGATTTACTGGCATTTCGTTCCTTCTTAACGTGCATAATAATGGCAACATAATCAGCCAAAGCTTGGGCCGAGCTAAAATATCCACGAATATTTGCATCTTCGAGAGCTCCTTCGAAGCTCATCCCAAGGGGAATTGACTGACCATAATACCGGTGCTGGCAAGAAAAATTCCATAAGAAATGAAGAATTTAATTTCATGGTTCGAAGCGGAAATTAGACAGAAAAAACATCCATGCGTGGGCCCCCAAAAAAAATGGTAGAAGTCAAATGTGCTACCTCAATATAAACTAACAAAGCTTTGAATTGAGCTGCATTGTCTCTCAGAAACCCGATCGAAGTCGGGGCTCCATCAAGTGACTGTTCATCACCGAGGTAAACGAAGATCGGCGCACTAGAATTCGCGCCACCCCAGTAGCTGGAGTCGATAAAGTATCTCTGTTTGAAGGTGGTGTAGCTCTGGGGTGTGTAGCTGAAATGATCGAGCGTTTGGTCGAAGAAGAAAGTTTCAAAATCGTCTGTTATGGATGCCGAAACTGCACTTTCCGGATCTCGGAGGAAGTCCTCGAGTTGTAGAGTCAGGGTCGGAATGTAAATTTTCTGTCCATAAATCGAAGTTATGGATAAAATGAAGGAGATGATGAAAGAGAGCCCAGAAGGAGTCATGGTGGGCAGTGTGGACAGGAGGTATGCTTGTGAAGAATTCCAAACACACGGTGAGACTATGAATTGGCTAATCCCAAGGCGGAGGGTTGAGAAAGGAGACACCTTCACAAGCAGATATATAGGCATCTAACGTTTTGCGCCTAAGGGTGTGCAAAAGAATTGGGACCCGCCCGGACCGCCCGGAACTGGACCAGAACCACCCGGAACCAGTGGTTCTTGAGGGAATCAGTCTGGTTCTCGGTTCCAATTTATGAGAACTAGTGGGTACCGGTCTTATTCTCGATTCCATAGATGGATCCGCCCACTCGAACCGGACCGATTATATTATAATAATATATTAATTTTTAATATTAATATAAATTTCGAAATTACTAATTAGCAAATCTAAATTTTTGGGCTCCATCTCCTCTCATGGTTTCCATGTTTTAATATGAATTTAGTAAAGTGTGTAAGCTGCATTTCAACAACTCAACAAATAGCTCATTCAAAGAATACTTTTGGGACTCACATATGACACTATGTTCAAGAATATGTAGAGTACCGATGGAATTGTTTCTACAAAAAAAAAAATTCAGTAAAGCAAATGTTGTAAGAGATTGAGCATTGTTAGAGGATAAAGGAAAAGATGATCTACATATGATAATCATCCAGAATCTTGAACTTAATGAATATTTTAGATTTCAACTGAAATTATTCAAAAATAGGAAAAAAAAAACCTATTTATCTTCTTTGGTAGTGTTTTCCAATAAAATAAAGAAAAATTGTACCCTTAATTAAGCCGGTTCGATTTAAAGAAAAATATTACTCAATATGAAAAGTACTCATAGCGGGATTTGGAAAATGATATTATTATTGGTGAGACCGGTTTCATAGATTCACCCGGGAATCAAACCGACCGGCGGTCCGGTTCTCGGGTGGATCCATGCAACAACGAGTGGTTCTCGGTTCCAATTTTTTGAAACTAGTCCTTAGCGGGTGGTTCTTAGTTCTAGGCTAGAAACCGCCCACCCAAACCATGCACACCCCTACCTGCGCCATGATTTGAAGTGAATCGACCACTTATTTCTGAAATATTCATATATACATCTGTTACATGTGAACTCAATCTCAATCATTAAACCATATGAGCCTTACACGAAACCCACTTAATTTAACACCATTGGTATGCTCTAGACTAACTTCAACTATAAAATCAAGTCAATTAAGTTTATTACGCCAAAAGAAAATAATGGTGGTATAATTTATTTATTTTTTTTGTAAGTTTATGCTCTGTAGACATTTTCTGGCAGAAGTGCATACTGTATTAACGCAAGTAATCACCACTCTTGAGGTCATGAAATATTCAAGAAACTCTTGACAAAAAGGACTAGCTCAAGACAACGTAAAACATAAGCCAACATCCCTTCAGCTTATGTACCTCATCTGATTAAGGATACTTACATATTTACACCCAAAAAAGAAAAAAAATACACATACCCACACACACACACAAGCCAGCATATGCTCCGTCTGAATTCGGATAAGAGAATTCAATAACCTTTTATTTTGTCGATTTCACATCGTAGGCTTCAATAAGGACAAGGACAATTGAATTATTTTTTAAAAAAAAATTGTGGAATTTAGCTTCCGCTGGCTCAACACAATCGATCGTTTTTCTCACTTAATCTCAATCGTTAAACCGTATGAATTTTATGTAAAACCCACCTAATGTAACACAGTATGCTCTACACTTATTTCAACTACAAAACCAAGTCAATTAACTTCATTTGGCCACAACAAAATTCCGTTATATTTGAAAGAAAGTAATGGTCGTATGACATGTTCTATTTTACGTCTATGCTCTGGAGGCATCTTCCGGGTATAAGTTTACAATGTATTGGCGCAAGGAATCAACGACTCTCGAGGTCACGAAATATCCAAGAACCTCTAGATAAAAAGGACATGCTCCATTGATTGTGAATTTGGTTAAGAAAATTCAACAACCTTTTATTTTGTCGATTTCACGTAGTGGGCTTCAATAAGGACAGAGACAATTGACTTATGTTAATTTCATTGAATTGTTCTTCCACCAACCGGCTCAACACGGTCGAGTGTTTTTCTTACGTTGCTTTGCAAAACACAATGGATGTTGACATTTTGGGTGTGTTTGTTTCATCAAAAACTTTATAACGACGGAAATATTTTTTATGAAGTTTTTATTTATTTTATGATTTAAGGAAAGTGATTTCCCACTTATCGAAGGGGTGTTGTTTTACCTCTTGTTGCTTTTAGTTCATGAAGAACATTTTCCATAGATTGATTAGTTTTTCGCCATCAAAGTACCGAAAAGTTGGAAAACAATTTTCCAGAAATAATTTTTCTTTAAACAAATAGATCCATAAATACTGTTTACACATTTTCTCATTTTTTACTTTTCACTCTTTCCATGATTATTTTAAATGCTCTTCTTTTTGCCATCATTGACCTTCAAAAGTTCATAATTTAACATTTTTCTTTGTTAAGAATTTTGAATGCTTATTATTTACTTATATTTTCATTCCGTTTGGGTCATGGCGTCTGGGGTACCAAAAGGCATACTCTCGAATACTTGGCCATAAAACGGTCCAAATTTCTTCATCAAAGTCGAGCTCATCCAAGGTCTACGGGAGGCCTTTAGATTAGTGGACGTTCGTACGCCAGGCTAGCCCCGCGAGATCATGGAGGGCATAATTGCAAAAAGTATAAAGGGGCCTCACAGTGGCAGAAGCTAGAATTGGGTTCGTGGATATTAGGGGTGTGCTTGGTCCGAGTGGGCGGTTTCTGGCCTAGAACCGAGAACCACCCGCTAAGGACCGGTTCCAAAAAATTGAAACCGGGAACCACCCATTGTTGCATGTATTCATCCGGGAACCGGACCAAACCGATCCACCTGAGAACCGGACTGCCGGTTCGGTCCAGTTCCCGGGTGGATCTATGGAACCGGTCTCACCAATAATAATATCGTTTTCCAAATTTCGCCGTGAGTACTTTTCATATTGAGTAATATTTTTCTTTAAATCGAACCGGCTTAATTAAGGGTACAATTTTTCTTTATTTTATTGGAAAACACTACCAAAGAAGAGAAATAGGTTTTTTTTTTCCTATTTTTGAATAATTTCAGTTGAAATCTAAAATATTCTTTAAGTTCAAGATTCTCGATGATTGTCATGTGTAGATCATCTTTTCTTTTATCCTCTAATAATGCTCAATCTCTTACAAAATTTGCTTTACTGATTTTTTTTTTTTTTTGTAGAAACAATTCCATTGGTACTCTACATATTCTTGAACATAGCATCATATGTGAGTCCCAAAAGTATTCTTTGAATGAGCTATTTGTTGAGTTGTTGAAATGCAGCTACACACTTTACAAAATTCATATTAAAACATGGAAACCATGAGAGGAGATGGAGCCCTAAAATTTAGATTTGCTAATTAGTAATTTTGAAATTTATTTTAATATTAAAAATCAATATATTCTTATAATATAATCGGTCCAGTTTAGGTGGGCGGATCCACCTATGAAATCGAGAACCAGACCGGTACCCACCGGTTCCCATAAATTGGAACTAGGAACCGGACTAGTTCCCTCAAGAACCACCGGTTCCGGGCGGTTCTCATCTAGTTCCGAGTGGTCCGGGCGGGTCCCAGGTTCTTTTGCACACCCCTAGTGTATATGTTGGTTCACTTTTTGCTACATCAATTCATAAATGGCATTTCAAATTCCAAGAAAATTATCCAAAAAATCTTAAACCATCAACTCAATCTCTAGTAATCCACAACTAAATCCATAAATTATTTCATATATCACAATGCCAAACCAATTCAAAATCCATTTCATAAACCAGTTTACAACTCAAGCATTTGATATATAAATATCAAGCACCTTTCTAAACCACATTCATAAATCATAAGCTTTTAAAGATTCTTTCATAAAAGCTTTTACAAACCATTTACAAGCAATCATTTAAGTTGAAGTCAAAAGATAATTTCCCTTTTCAAACAACAAAACAACAGTAAATGCTCGATCTTGTTTTATGCAAGAAAAGATGCTATATATTAACTCATAGCATATTTAATCCATAAGTTTTTCAAAACATGAGTTTAAAACACAAAAAAGAAATAATATCACTCACCCAGAAAAAGAAAAGAAAAAACCGAAAACCAACCTATAGTGATTACTCGAGCCGACGCACATGCATTCCTATTAATTAATCAAAAAACGACATTAAAAACCAAGTAATACACAACTCTAACAAACGACTCTACTAAGCCACGTTCAATCGTGTGAAGATCTGATCGCTAATTGATAATTGTTGTTAGGGAAATCCCTTATGATATTTTAAAGATGACAAAATAAATCAAAGGCTACTAACGTTTTTAATGGTTAAGTAATAGATCATGCAGATGATAGAACATATAAATGATATTGTCAAAGTCTAAAGACGGCTAGAAGACAAACTCTATGCTGAAGCTGAACTTATTCAGACTGTGTTTAAACTTTAAAGCTAAATCTGTTCAGAAACAAAATATGTTCAGACTCAGATTGGAAGTCTATTGTTCTCAGTCTTTACATCCAGAATGAGACAGAACATAACACAAGCCCTAAATGTATAACGGCTAGTGATCTGGTTTGAATTCCACATCAAGATTGATTTGATTAACTCAGTCTAATTGATTGACGATTGGACATTGAAGACAAGAACTTTCTATATGAAGAAGCTCTACTTATGGAAACTAAGATTCTGTTTGTATGGGCGATCGGAATTAATTTGGGATGCTACTTTTGTCACTCAACGGCTATTAAATCTTCTAGATGAAAGGCGATCCTCTAGATATTGTCCAACGGCTAGTTTGGAAGTTGAGAAGTATTTAAGGAGATCAATGACCGATGAGCAAGTAAAAGACGGAGCGTAGAATTTATAATCTCAAAGTCTGAGCGACCTTAGATCATACACTTGTCTTTGTTGAGCTTAAACGTTTGTGATCGTGAGAAAAATACCAAAATAGTGACTTAGTGAGATAGTGTCATCTACTAGTAAGTGTTTGCACTAAAAGTTGTAATCTCTTGTTGATTGCATAGTAGAATTCAACTAGAAGGCTGTTAGCATGGGAGAGTGGATGTATGCTTGATCTAAGCCAAACCACTGTAAACCTTGTGTTCTTATTCTCTTCCATGAACTCCTTTATTTTGTTCGTAGTTGCCAAAGTCTGAACTCGCTCAAAGTCTATTGTACTTTAGACTCGCTTCAAAAGTTTGTTATTTTTTAAACTCGGTTTCGGAAGAAAAATATTTCTACTTTTTTCTTTGTGAAAATTTTCTTCACACCTATTAAACCCCATCTAGGTGTTCATACTAACACTTTCAATTGCAAGTCCACCCACTCGCATTTGATTCTACATTGTCCCTGCTAGAATATGTACTGCCACATCCATTCTCGGAAAGGATATGAAGAATAGGCTATCTTTCATAATGGCAAAAGATTGCTTCAAGTGCAATACGTTGGTACAAATGGACACTTAAGTGCCAAAACTTACAAAAGTGACACTTAAGTGCAAAAATCGAAGAGAAACAGATCACTTAAGTGCCACTCGGCCAAAATTCGACCAAAATGCTTTGCGTGTCAATTTTTAGCGAAGTGAGTCGTTTTAGTGCTAACGTGGTAAAAAATTAATTAAATTTAATTTAAAACATTTAAAAATAAAAATAAAAATAAAATTAATTTTAAAAATTTTAAAAATTTATTTATAAAGAAAGGATCTTTGCGGGTGAGGGTTGAGCCTTCGCCATCGCCGCTTCCCCACCACCGCCCGGAAGGGTCGGCGACGGAGGGGGAGGGTCGGCCGGGTCGCCAGGCCCTAGTTAGGGGTCGGCGACCTCGGCCAATCGGTGGCAAGGGCCCACGAACCCTCACCCCCAAATTGGGGCAAGGGTCCTCACCCAGATTCGGCGAGGGTCGGCAGCCCTCGCCCGGCCAGGCCAAGGGTCGCCGCCTGTTGGGGCCCTTGGCCGGGCCCGCGACCCCCGGCCGACCCTTCCCCCTCTATCACTGGACAGGTTGATTCGTCTTGGTCTACTTCAATTACATGATTTTTTTTTTTTCATATTAAAGACATGCTCCTTTGACAGGTAGACTTTGCATCTATAAAATACTTCAATAATCTCGTGCGTGTGTATATGATTTTATGAAGGTGTTTAATTCTCAATTGATCAAAATAAGGTATAAGTCCAATGGGGAAATATTTCCAATTTAAGTTCTCAATTATCGAGATTTTTCACGCCGGCAAAGTAAGCAAAGTCCAAGACGGACGTCTTCGATGTAAAAGGAAGATAGATCATATAATTGAAGCAAACCCAGACAAAACAACCCATTGCGTAGTACTATTTATGGAGGAGCCCTATCAGAGGACAACATGCTCGACCGTACTATGGAGGACATGGCTTGGGAAACTTTAGGCGAAGTCGTAAAAAATGCTTCAATAATGTCGTGCATGTGCATATGATTTTATGAAGGTGTTAAATTCTCAATTGATCAAAATAAGGTATGAGTCCTCAATTATGACTAATGGGCAAATATTTCCAATTTAAGTTCTCAATTATCGAGATACTTCACGTGGGCAAAGTAAGCTAAGTCCAAGATGGACGTCTTCGATGTAAAAGGAAGATAAATCATATAATTGAAGCAAACCCAGAAAAAACAACTTGTCGCGTAGTACTATTTATGGAGGAGCCCTTTCAGAGGACAACATGCTCGACCGTACTATGGAGGACATGGCTTGGGAAACTTTAGGCAAAGTCTTAAAAAATACTTCAATAATGTCGTGCATGTGCATATGATTTTATGAAGGTGTTAAATTCTCAATTGATCAAAATAAGGTATGAGTCCTCAATTATGACCAATGGGCAAATATTTCCAATTTAAGTTCTCAATTATCGAGATACTTCACGTGGGCAAAGTAAGCTAAGTCCAAGACGGACGTCTTCGATTTAAAAGGAAGATAAATCATATAATTGAAGCAAACCCAGACAAAAGAACCTGTCGCGTAGTACTATTTATGGAGGAGTCCTATCAGAGAGGACAACATGTTGGACCCAGCTATGGAGGACATGGCTAGGGAAACTTTAGGTGAAGTCGATTTAATGGAGTGACAGGCAAAAAGATCAATCAGCAACCGTGATTCAAGCAATTAGATCTTTTCCGACTATCTTTAGAGTTGTGGTTTGATTTTTCTTTAGACTATGAGATCTGGTTGATTTACGATAATGAACTGATTTCTTGCATTACAGCAGAAGATTGCATCTTTGGTGTGGCTGATTAGGCTGATTACGTGGTGCACTCCCATATATTGAGAATGTGCCAACAATTAACCATCGGCTCGAATACCATTTATTAGGAGTAGGCCAAAAAAGTCCGATATCTTAAGAGAGCAGAAATTTGAGCCTGCAAATATATTCAGTTCGACATATCCATTAAAAAATTTTAAACAATGAGTTATAGGCTAATTAAGACATACTAATTATTCCACACTACACTAAACTAATTTTTCAATGTGAGACTTTTTTATACAACTCACTTGTATATCTCAACAAGAGAAATATGATAATTAGCACCCTATTATCATAAATGCTGGCAAATTTGGATGTCTATTTCTTTTTTGGATAATGTAGGGGCATGAGCATTGGGACCTAGCTATCTAGAGATCCATAGAATACCTTACTAGTCCAATGAAATGGTTAAATACAAATTTTGACATGTGCAAATAGCTCTATTGTAGAATAATTTGCACCCAGTTTGTGAGATTTAGACGAAATGATATCTAATTCCTTAGAAGGAAATCCTCAAGGCACCAACCAACCAGGCACCAACTTAGGGTTTGGTAAATTTGTATATTATTATGTAGACCCAGTAGGATTTCCTAGTTGTCCCTTAATCCTAAATGCTTCTAATTCACCGAAAACGCGAAAGATAGATGAATAATGTAGCCTTATTATATCCCTAGTCGAGCCTAACTATTATATTCAAAGTTAGACTGGATATATGAGGAAGGGTTAGACATTGGCTCTAAAAAAATATGAATAAATGCTCATGTGCAGACAAGCCTAACAGGTAAAATTGGGCCGAAGAACAAATAACTTGTCCAAATGCATCTATTTACACTTTGGGTTGAACAAGCCCATGGCTGTGGTTTGTCATGCCTATGATGACATGACCGAACACCTTGCATCGACGGGAGTCAACCCCGATCAATCCCTCGACCCCTCCCCAACCTAACTAATAAGAAAATAAAATGTATCTATTGATCTAAGCACCCTAATAAACTTAGCCTAATACAATTAAAGATCACCACACCCTAACAAACAAGGAATTCTTTCATAAGATACTTGTCACGCTTTCACAAAAATTGACCTTGTCCATGGTAATGGAGATGAACACTTCAAGAGTCATCGTACATGCTTTTTAGCACAACAATTATGCTTACTCCCTTCCTCCTTTCCTTAGCCAAATCATCCCCAATGATGACGGGAAGCTTTTCACCATAGAGCTTGTCCATGATCCCCTCACCAAGATGGTGTGAGATTATGGAACCGGTCCAGATCTGGCATGTGTCGCTAACTTTCTTCCTCTGCTTTGAAGATCCTCATCTAGTGACATTCTATCAATCTCTATTATTTCCAGATGTTCGATCTTGAAGGACCCTTCTTCATTGACTATGTCTCGAACTTCCTCTAAAGATGCTGTATAATATGGCGCGTTTAAGGTGTCTAGTTTATCTTCCTCAATGAATCCCTAAAATGAGGTTCAAACAAAAATAAGATCGAAAAGTGAAAATGGAAATCATTTTACCATGACACACAATTGATGAAGAAAGAGTCTAATATATATCAAAGTCAAATATTTTTAGCATGGTTAATCTCGTAATGTTTGGAAAGATTTGGTTGTGACAACTACAACTAACTTATTTTTTACCAATAGTAAACATGGATTTCAGAGTCTAATATTGAGATATTGACATGTTACCTGAACTAATAAAAACCTGATCTATGATTGCACGTATATCTCATTTTGATTGTCTATGGACAATACTTTATCCTAGCAATGGACAGATGAAAGTTTGGTGCTCAAAATATTAATTCTAGCTTTGTCTTGCATTAGTATCTACTAATCTAATATGCGCATAGAATCCCTCACCACTTTAATATCCATCTCTTTCCATGTGAGAGCGTATGCAAGTTGAAAAGCTGATTAAGAAAAACTTTACCTCCGAAACCAAAGCAGCAATTGAGTCTGCAAGTTTTTCCCAGATGAAGTAGCCGTCTCGGCTCACAAAGTCCTTATCTTCCCTCCCATTAAGTATCAATATGAGGGGACTGTTATCGACCATCTCTTCATCACGGAACTTCAAAAATATCGAAAAATTTGCTTGGAACTGAGCTAAGTAGGCCTCCTTCACCACGACGGGGCTGATCTCCGAAATGTAGATTCTTCCCCTGATTAAGAAAAACTTTACCTCCGAAACCAAAGCAGCAATTGCGTCTGCAAGTTTTTCCCAGATGAAGTAGCCGTCTCGGCTCACAAAGTCCTTATCTTCCCTCCCATTAAGTATCAATATGAGGCGACCGTTATCGACCATCTCTTCACCACGGAACTTCAAAAATATCGAAAAATCTGATCGGAACTGAGCTAAGTAGGCCTCCTTCACCACGACGGGGCTGGTCTCCGAAATGTAGATTCTTCCCCTGTTCAAGGGGACGCCTTTTTTGTTTGTGAGATTCGGTACCTTTCATTTGCTTAAGTTCCAAATTAGTGCAGGATTAAGATGGACTTCTGTCGTGATTATGCCGTGCTTGCTTTACAGCTCTATTTTGGGCATATATGCATAAGTTGAATGAGATAATGGCGAAATTCGAACCTAAGTCCATCTACTTGAAAACTGTCTGAGCTTATACATCAATAATTGACGTGATCGGTCAAATAGTTCGACAGCTATCTATCTCTGATGATGTTTTCCTTCACATGTTATGTTGTCCAATAATTAATTGATTAGATGTTGAGTATGCGTCAGTTAAAATTTTGAATGAGATAATGGAGAGATCTGAGCTTAAATCATCTCGCACTCAAAACAACGAAAATTTATCAGTTGATGTAATACATGATCCATAGGGCATGTCGACCTTACATGCATCTCTCACAATGATAGCCATCACAACAATCATTTGAAGCTCACATATATATGCAATCAGATTTACCTGAGATAGTCAATGGACGCTGTAGGAAGAGTGAGCGAGGTGTAAACAGTTGCTAGGGAAGAGCCTTCCATGGAAAGAACCTGGAGCTCCCATTATAAAGCACGATAAGCTTTCGTAGCTTTCCGAGAAGTTCTACAAGCTCTTGAACAACGTGTTGAAATCATTCCCAGGAAGATCGTTAAGATAAAATTGGAATTCAGGTGACGGGCAGTTCAAGTGTGTACACTTCTTCTGTACACTCTCTATAACGGTCGACATGAAGGCTACCGTGCAAGGACCCGAAGCACAGCCTAAATCGGCCACGTTAAGAAGCTTGCACGGGAAGCAACCTTCCTCGAGTACAGAAACCTACCGTGCTCGCTATCGTGGGCTTCGTTACGGACGCAATTTTTTGCTGTAATGCAAGAAACGAACTCATTCTTATAAACCAACCCGATCCCGTATTTTGGAGAAATCATTGAACCCCAACTTCTAATATTATCAGAGAAGGAAATTATATTCCATGAATTGCGATTGGGGATTGATCATGCCTATTTATATCTGAAAGGGGGTATTAATTGAGTGAAACAAACCGTGTAGGTAGAGGTCTGAGTGTAGCTATGTTCTCCGTCTCCTTTGCTCATGAAGAGAACTCGTTTCACGTCCATGGCGAAGAGATGCGATCAGTGAGGTCTTGAGATCGGTTGATATTCCAGGTGTGGATTCCCACTGTCTTCTGCTGATTCCACACTGTTTTGACTGCTTGGCGAATATCCACCAACACTTCATATCGGAAGGGAGACGAAGAATATCTTTCATGATCAAGAAGACTCGGTCCTCCTTCACTTCGTACTCCGCCCAATCACCTCACAACTTTTTTCTTTTGTTTCATTTCCTATCGTAATCGGTCCAACTGTTACTGTCCTTCAAGATAGGGTTACTGGTTCTTTTGAGTTGTTCTGCTTTACATATTTTTTTTTTTTATATGATAAATGCATTTAAAGTCTTAAAACTTATCATGAAAGTGTAATTGAGACCTAAAACTTTCAAAAAGTGCAATTGAATTCTAAAGCTTATCACAAAGTGCAATTGAATCCTAAAACTTTTAAAAAGTGCAATTAAATCTTAAAACTTGTCAATTTAGTCCAATCTAAGTTATTCTATTGATTGCACATTTTAAAAGTTTTAGGACTTAATTACACTTTCGTGACAAGTTTTAGGACTTAATTAGACATATTGAAAATTTTAGGACTCAATTAAACTTTTGTGATAACTTTTAGAACTCGATTGCTCTTTTTGAAAGTTTAAAGACTCAATTGTGGAAGCAAGCTCGTCGAAGCGGTGAAGAACGACTCTAGATTTTCCCTTGATCGGAGCTCCGGAATCAAGGATAAAACTCCGGCAACAAGGCTCCCTTTGCTTGAGAACCTTGATATACCAACTTCCTCTCTCCCGGCCTCCACGGAATATCTTTCTCTTTGCTCTCTCAATCTTCACGCTCACCGCACGAGGAGAAAGATCTCCTCATAAAATGTCGTCACGAAACTCGACAATCTATGCAAAAATCCATCCCAGAACGACAACCCACTTAGGGTTTCTGCCCAATGGAGGGCTCTAATCCCAGTGTTAAAAAACAGAGGAGATGCAGATATGTAGTGTTGAAAACAAAGAAGATGTAGATATACACAAGAGCAGCGTTAAAAACAAAGGAGAATAGAAGAGATACTAATATACACAAAAAACAGAGGAACCGTCTGTAGAACCACACCCATAAAAACTGACGCCATAGCCTTTATATAGGCTTTACACAAACAAATAACCACCACAACCACTAACTTCACACGTACAGCAACCAATCCACATAATAGAAGTGCTTAATAGACTATTAACACATAAAAAAACAAACCAGAAACATTGACTCGTTCAACACTCATTCCTATGAACTCCCTTTTGCCTCGCCCTATTCTGTTTTAAGGAAGAACCGAATTTGGTGTCTCTAGATATTGAGTGCTTTCTTTTTAACTGGATTGGTGCTTGATGTCGAGCATTCCTTGGTGAGGTTTTTGGTCTAGACACGAGTTCGAGTTCAAAAAACGTTTGATATCTTCCGCTCACCATATGTTTGACGAAACGACCCTGAGGTGAATTCGTGAGCATGACGCCCTTTCTTTTGAGTTCGAAGCACGCTAGTGTGGCTGGCGTGCTATGGATCGTCTCATTCATTATTAAGTATGTTTTTATGAAATTTTTGCTCATCAATCAATGTGCCGTGGCCTTCCCTTCTGTTGTTTTTTTTTTTCCATGTTTGTTTATTTCATTGATTTTCCATGGCAGTCAATGGCGCAGGGTAACTCATCTCGTCCTTGGCAGCCATAGTCGCATTGGGTGTTGGTACAAGTTGGTCTCTCCAAATCGTGGGTTGGTTGTTCGCCATGGGTTGCTTCGTGGATATTGGTGATTGCTTCGGATAGCCAGCATCCGGGATATGAGCTCGGCCACCAAGGAGGCCCGTTTCCAAGGTTCCGCAACGTGGCCGTTGATAAAAGTCCAAGGCCGTCGGAGTTGGAGCACGGTCAGGCCGAGCGGGGTCGATCGCTCATGGATGGTGCGAAAGGAGGCTGCTAGGGCATAAAGGGCCTAAATGGTAGCTAGGCTTAGGTTTATTTTAAGGGATCTTGGGCAGATTTCTGTCACATAGAAGTTGGGCCTGGGTGGGCTTAGTGGAAATAGAGAGCTAGCGTTGGATTTAATTATGCCATAAAAGGTTTAGGGCTTAGTCGGGCCGGGGTGGATGTTTTAGCTTTTTAGGTGGATTAGGGTTTTGGGGTTTAGTTTAGGTTTGTTTTAGGGCCTAGGCCGAATTAGGCTCAGTGTAGGAATCCCCCTGTGAATTGGTCCAAACGAGAAGGCCCTGATTCAGGCCCGAGCCTGGTTCAGGTCCCTTTTCGAATAAAAAGTTAAAAATAACAAATTAATCTAAAATTCCTAAAAAATATTTTTTTCTGAATTCATGAAAGCTTAAAAATAATATTCATGGGTAGTTTTTCTCTCAACATTGTGGGGAAATGGTTATTAAAAAAATCGTGCTAAGAAATTGAACAAGTCTTTAGGATTCTACCTTAAGATTTCAATTGCCCTTAAAGACAAATGCCCTTGGTTGTGCATCATCATTGTGTTGATTTTGGCTTCCCTTTAATCTAGTTAGAATGACATCCATCTTTTTCCTAAGTGTTAGGTTTTTGCTATCCCATGCTATTTATTTAAAGCTTTCCTCGGTTATTGATTGTTATGTTAATAATTGCGCATCCACATAATCACCTCATATGGATAAAATCATTTTGGATTGCTTAATAATATTGTTAAAATCAACAAGATTAGGTACCAAAAGAGATACTACTTAATTAATTAGTGTAATCAAGTCTCCATTCCTAAATTTTTTTATTTACGTAGGAAGTGAGGCACACTTTCATGCCTCATTTGGTTTTTAGTCGATATAATAGATTAGTAGCGACTCATTTTTAGAAAATTTTCATATTGTCAATTTGAATACACGTCGTGTGAGATATGGACTTGGAGAGATCGCATCTAAATCGTGGGCCCTTGGCCTATCCTTCAAGTAATACCACTAAACCTGTTTCCCTTTGTATTGAAGGTAGGTTGCCGCACATACTCGCAAGTCTTGAACTTGTTGCTTAAGTTTGAAGTGTCATTAGGCTCTTAAGCATTTCTATCAATCTCTGACCATGAGTCTTCCATAGTTCGGTAGCAAGTCTTACTAGTTTCTTGTGCAAATTACTAAGGTTCAAGACAAATTATCCATATTTTAAGCTTGTATGTCTTACTCACGTAAAGTTTAGTTTCGAATAACTACACCCTGATTCTCTTGTTACCATGTTGTGGGAGACATGAATATGAGTACTCATGACTTACCTTGTGCACGTAAAATTGGAAGATAGGGATATCACGTCAACCAATACATATGCTTCGGACTCTCGAAAAGTGTTGCACACTCCTTTATTAGAACAAAACAAAAAGAGAAATTACGGATGTAGTTACCTTGAAATCCTTGGTGACTACGGAAAAGTATGCATCTTGCGGAGTAATATCATCAAAGTACAGTATTGGAGCAGAAGAGGCTAGAGCTCCGAGCACCACCTGTGAATTATTTTAGTCGGAACCACAAAACTAGCACTAAAATTTTCATTAACTATTAGAATTCAAGAACTTAATATAACGATAGGATATATCTTTTTCTCGTTAAACTGAAAAATAAAGGGCACTTAAACTTATCATTTTCACAACATAATCAGACCATTGGCTTTTTACATATTCAACTGAGAACAGATATCAAAACCTGTTAAAGTTCTCACAGACCCTTTCTTTATTATTTATTTCTGCTATCCACAAGGTGCAATAAGTTCGGAACGAGATTCAATTTTATCCTTTTTGCCATGCACAAATATCGAACCCACATTTATTGATCGAATTATGACATGCATCAGAACCCCCAAGTTCTCTATAGCTTTAAACGGTGAGTTGCATGGTTTTTTCCCTAGTGGGAGAGGTATCCGACAGGGGGACCCTCTGTCCCCATATATCTTTACTCTTGTAATGGAAGTTTTTACTGGCATTATTAATGCCCGCACCTACAATCCCGGATTTCAGTTCTTTTGGCGTTGTAAACCCTCCAAGTTGTCCCATCTATTCTTCGCTGACGATGTGTTGCTCTTCTCGGAAGCAAACATGCCGTCTCTAAACCTTCTAATGGATGGAGTAAACACTTTTGCTGCCTGGTTTGGTCTCATCCCCAATCTTAATAAGAGTGAAATCTTTATCTTTGGGGGGCATGAGTCTTTGAAGAGTGCAATGGTTAATGCATCGGGTTTCAACCTTGGATCCTTGCCCTTTCGGTACCTTGGCGTCCCCGTTATCTCCTCAAGGTTAGGTAAGGAAGATTGTGTATCTCTGGTGGATGCTATAATGAAGAGAGTTCAGTCATGGACCAACCGCTTCCTTTCAACTGCTGGTAGACTCCAACTTATTAGATCTGTTCTCCACTCCATTCAGGTGTACTGGTCTTCGGTTTTTATTGTCACGCCCCGATCCTTAGGCATGCGCACATCCCTTAACTTTTTGGTCGATTTTAAATTGCGATATCCCAGTATGTATCGCCGACCCTTTCATTTATATATGCTCATGCGGAAACGGTTATAAATCCCCTGACAATAAAAAACAATGGGATATACAAGTAGGATTAGGGAATTGAACCTGAAAACCACACCATTGCAATCATATACAAGCCATACTAAAACGATTGGTTTCTACTCAAATTGATTCTATAACAATCATCATCGGGATCTTACTGGATCATCCTCGGGGTTCTCCTTCACGTACTCCTCCTCGGGTTCCTTAACAGGGATCTCCTCGTCGATTTCTCCTCCTTAGGCTCCTCATCCAGGTCCCGAAATGTTTTCCCCAAACCGGATGAGACTACGTCTCGCCGAGTTCTACCCCACTAAGCCCAATTAGTAAACTATTATACTATAGGCTGCCTATACACGCATAGGGCGTAAGACGTACCTTGGCCTCATATCTCACCCGCAAATTAGTACGATTCATAATAGACACCCAAGCAATCAGATCACTAATCGAAGCATCGATCAAATCGACCTAGTCGATTACATGCCAGAAGACCATTCATGATCATCTCCATTCAATCATTCAATTCACAACATCCAACCAAAGCAATGAATCACATCAAGTCACACTCGGATCGAATCATCGATCAATCGACCTAGTCGATCACAAGTCAATCGAGACCATCTCATGGTCATTCCCAATCAGTCAATCAATTCACGACGTCAAATCAAAGAACGATCAATCGACCTAGTCGATTACATGACAGCCTTACCATTTCCCAATCATTCAAGCTATTGCTATACAAATGATCATAACTGATAGAACCAATCACCGAGCCACGTGCATTCTCCGGCGATATCCCTATCACCGAGCCACGTGCATTCTCCGAGGTGATGGAACCGTCATCGAGCCACGTGCATTCTCCGAGGTAATGCATTAATTACCGAGCCCACGTGCCCTTTAAAATGCCAAATGTACTCACTTGGGACCACGTGCCTTCTCCGGGTAATGCATCAAATTACCGAGCCCACGTGTCCTTTTAGATGCCAAATGTACTCACCGACCACGTGCCTTCCGAGGTAATGCGTCAAATTACCGAGCCCACGTGTCCTTTTAGATGCCACACTTATTCACCGAGCCACATGCATTCTCCAAGGCGACATACTTCGTCACCGAGCCATGTGCATTCTCCGAGGTGATATATCTAATCATCAAGCCCCATGCATTTCATGATGATTCGTAATTATCCACAATTAAATCCATTCAGTACAATTTAAAACTTAATTAAATAAACGGACTGCGCTTACCTGATCAGCACGAGATTTCGGTCATCGGCCATCTCAAACTTAATTTCCGAAAAATAAATAATTAATTAATTAATTTCGAAAATTATTATTTAATATTAAAAATTTCGTTTAGCTCAAAATGAGGTCCAATTGAATAAACGAACTTCACCACGGTCATCAGCATAATTTTCCGGTCACGGGCCACCCCAGTTGAATTTTCGGAAAATAAATAATTATTTAATTAATTTCGAAAATTAATTAATATTAAAAATTCAATTTAGCTTAAAATAAACTCCGATTAAATAAACGGACTTTACCACAGTCATCAGCATAATTTTCCGGTTCCAGACCATCTCCCTTGAATTTTCGGAAAATAAATAATTATTTAATTTAATTCCGAAAATTCATATTTAATTGCCAAAAATCCCACTTAGGCCCGAATCATCAAATTGAAGCTCAATTAGGGTCCGAAAATTCCCGAGACACTCCCAATAAATAGTAGACCACGTCTACTTGTTAATTGCACAATCAATTTATCTAAAATGCATCACAATTGACTAATAATTGCTAATTAATTCTAATCTAACAACCTAAACATAATTAATTAAAACTAAACCAACCTAAAGCATAATTAGCCAACTAATCCGGGATTAGTGAGATTACTCACCAAATCGCGCGCAAATCGGATCAATCCGACGGCGGCGACGCGAGGAACGATTCTTCCCAAAGCGACTCGCGGATCCGGGGTCGGGAAACGGCCCAAAACGGGCCAAACGTCACTGCGATACCCATTTTCTGTCTTCTCTGTGCACGGCTGGAAGGGGCGATTCCGGGGCTGATTGAGGCGGCCAAGGCCGATGGAGGGCGAGGGGACTTCGGTGAGGCCGGACGGTGGCCGGAGGAGATCGGGCGGCGGCCTGAGGTGGCCGAACGAGGCCGAGCAGAGGCAAAACAGGGGCTGAACAGAGGCGGTAGTAGCTGGACAACAGTTCTGGAACAGCGAGCTGGGCGGAAGAGCGATCAAGGCGCGCGGAGAGCAACCGGCGAGCGGCGGAGCATGCGGGCGGGGCGAGTAGCGACGGCAGCTCTGGTTATCTTCTCCCGGCGCTGCTGTTCTGCTGTGTTCGAATGACTGAGAGGGAGAAGGGGCGGAGGCAGAAGGTGTGCGGCGAGGTGCAACCGACTGCGGAGCAGCGGCGGCGACGGCAACTCCGACGGCGTGCGGTGGCGTGCGATGGCGACGGGAGAGGCGGTGATGGCAGCTCGGTCTTCGTTGGTCTTCGGCTCCCATGGAGTTTTGAAGAAAAAGAAGAAGATGAGGATCCGTAGACGGAGGAGAGGGAGAGGAAGACAAAGCCAATTTTTCTTTCTTTTCTCTCACTCTCTCTCTCTCTCTTAGGTCAGCCACACGTGGGCCACCACCAGCTGTCCACCACCTTCATTTTTTTACAAATATGCCCCCTTCTAGAAGCATTTAGGTAGGCCAAAGTAGGGGTAAGAGGTGGCATACGAATTTTGCTTAAAGTTCTCCCACGACCTAATCCTCTTGATTCAATTTAAATTGACTCCCATAATTTCATTTAACACCTCATTCCATTGGTATTTTCCTTACCAATATAGCCCTTCATCCCTAATTCCACAATCCTTAGCTTCAATCGAACTACAAAGCCCTCTATTTATCTAATCGAAATTAGACCCGAAAATCCTGTCACATTTATCCTCCTCCTCGCTTATTAGTCGAATTGAGCAGATCTTCCGCCAATTTCTTTGGCGTGGCCCGAACCTTGGATCTGGTGGTGCTAGAGTTTGTTGGGAAGAAGTCTGTCTTCCTAAAGCGGAAGGAGGACTAGGTATTCGCTCAATTCGAGTTAGTAATATTGCTGCCATGACTAAGCATATATGGCTGCTTTTCTCTGATAAGGAATCGCTTTGGACCAAATGGATACACTCAATCTTCTTAAAACACAAGAATTTCTGGATTGCGCCTAGGCCGACCATTTGTTCTTGGTCTTGGAAGAAACTTGTTGGCCTGCATGAATTGATTCGAGGTATTTTGCCCGGAACATTGGTAATGGGTTATCGACTTCTTTACGGTTTGATACCTGCACCCTCGTGGCCCATTCAACAAGTTATTCTCGGATCGCGACATATATTGCTCTCGTATCCCTAATGCTTCGTTGCTACGGTATTGATGCCCCGTCTATCCCATCTAATGTAGCCGTTGCTATCCATACTTGGGCCGATCCTCTCCCTAGCCTCAACCCGGGATGACCGTCCGGGGTGTGGCTTGGTCACTCTTGGAGTCGTTCTCTCATCTTCGCATGGACTATGCTTCGAGCTAGAGGCTCCTTGGTTGCTTGGTCTCGATTTGTCTCGGAGCTCCATTCTTCCCCGCATTATCGAGACCCATCTATGGCTGATCACTAGGAATAGACTCCAACCCGGAGTCTTGCTTCGTCATATGGGAGGATCTCGGATGTTTCCCGTGCCTTACGCTCAAGTAGGCCAGATTCAATCGACCACTTATACTTTGGTTGCTCAGTTACAGGTAGATTGGCCTCTCTTTGGGCTTCTAAATGTAATTTGAGTTGGCGAAATGGTACTTGGAAGGAGAATCTACAGTGGATGGTCAGCCATCTCTCGGACTCGTGCTTCCACCATTCCATTGCTCGCTTTGCATTTGCTGCCCTGTGCTACCTTATATGGAAGGAGCGAAATAACATCATCTTTCGGAATCAAAGCCTATTCTGCCCGCCCTTAAAGACCGTCTTCGGAAGGCATCAAGATAGAGCCTCCACATTCTCAAGAGTTCCGATAATCTGCGCAACCGAAGAATCCAAATGTGTTGGGGAATCCACCCTACGATCTTTGATTATTGACAGGATATTCCCCTCCGCATGCTCCTGGTTTTTTTTTTGTTGGCTGTCGTGTTTGGCCTTTTGCGGCTTTTGCTCTGTTGCTTCTCCTTTTGTCATTTCAGCCCCGCCTCCCATCCACTCGGCCCGACGCCCGTGTCATTTTGAGTGCATGTTTGGAGTCGCCCGTCTGTTTTGCCTCTTTGTAATTCCTTCTTTCTTTAGCTATATTATTCTTACCTCTTACCCAAAAATATATATATATATCGATAGATAAACACCTATCAAACTTAGGGTGCGTTCGGTAACACTTCTATTCTCGGGAATAATTTATGCTCATAAATGATTCTTTTTTATTTTATTCCCAAGAATAATTTCTAAGCATTTTAAGCCATTTAGTAACCGTCCAAAATTTCAATTCTCGGAATAGAATTACATTTGATATCGTGCTCAAAATTTCTACTTCAAATCATTTTCTTTTAATTTTTAAATAATTTTATTACTTTTTTCTTTTTGTTCTTTATTCTTCTTCTTCTTCAAGTTACTAGTTGCCAACCTTGGGATGACCGGCAATCGGTGACTGGCCAGACGAGGGTTGACGACCTCACCAGAGTGTCGTCGACCCTTGGCGAGGACGTGCCTCATCAGCTGAGCCTTGCCGACAACTGGGTGAGGCTCGGTCGAGCCATGGCTGGATAAGCCATGCCCAGTCAGGCGAGCCTTGCCAGTGGCCGGGCTCGCCTCCGACGAGCTCACTCGGACAGTTGTTGGCAACCGGCAAGGTGGTGGGCGGTGGACAACGGTGGACAGCAATTGCGGCAATGGTAGCAAATGAAGAAGAAGAAAAAGGGAAGAAGAACAAGAAAAAGAAAAGAAAAGATAAAAGATAGTTGCTTGATTTTAGAATTGTTTCCGGAATAAAAATCAACTTTTTTACTTCCCGATTCTCGTTTCAAATCTACTTTTGGGAATAAAAATATAGAAATTTGTTCCTGAAAATAAAAAGTTCACCAAACACATTTTCATTCCAAATCTGCATTCGGGAACAAAAAAATGAAAATTGTTACTATTTGGCAAATTATCAAACAGAGCCTTACTTCCTCTCGTATGATCCTCCCACCACAATAACCAGAGATTTACTAGCATTTCGTTCCTCCTTAACGTGCATTATGATGGCTGCACAATCGGCTAAAGCTTGGGCCAAGTCAAAATACCCACGAATTTTTGCATCTTTGAGAGCTTCTTTGAAGCTTATCCCAAGTGGAATTGATTCATCACAATACAAGACAAATTCCACAATCATGGGTAGACATAATTCATGTACGCGACAAAAATGTTGATGTTTCTGATGTTTTAATCATTCTGCTGGTTCATCCCTTTTGTATGCCCTTTTTATTTGGTTTCGCATGATGATTCGACACTACGAGAATGACGAGGCGGCTTGGCTCGAAGTCAATTCGGGTTGCGGGAGGACAAAAAGGAGACAAAAAAAAAGAGTAGTTAGGCTCGAAGTCAATTCGGATTTCAGGCGGCTCACCTGGAAAATATAAGTTTTTAGAGATGATGGGGTGATGTGTACATACCTTGTAATCCGAATATTACTTCCCCGCCTCGTATACGAACGTAGAATGTTTTTTGAGTGGAAAAAAAAAATGTTTTGTTGAATAATCCTACCAGGAAGTTGCCTTAGAAAACTCGCTCTAATATGGATAAAAGAACCAAAAAGTTTCGTTGGTTAATCCTACCATGAAGCTTCAAGAGGTTTCTAATTATTCAAACACGTCTTCAAGTTGGTGGAAAGTCCAAATCGAATCCTTCCAAAATCCACATCTTTTTCTGTATTTCTTCGGTATATCACCAATTATTCACATGCAGATATACAGTCAGGATCGATGAAGAAGAAAAGCACGAACCAAGTGACTCACATCATAGGACAATGTCTTCTTCGTCGATATAGCTAATCCACCGCTCACATTAACGTCAGAGGTCGACGACAGTGAATTTTTGTGCGATTATCAAGTGACTATAAGACTTTAAGCTGTATGCGTCGGCAGCGGACAGACACGACGACTGCGACATTAGTCCCACGGAAACATTGATTTAGATCGCGAACGAGTCTCGCCCTTCAATCAATTCCCAGACTCCCTCTTGCTTCATGTTGGCATGCTGGTCCCATCACCCATGCACGTGAGGCACGAGCAAGTACATTTATCTAATAATTTCTTGACCAGATTATTTCGAGTACCAAATATGAAGTATATATCCTTGATGGCGGGGAGAATTAAAAAGGAGAACGGATCTAGACTTAAAAAGCCCTAGGGATTACCAAGAAATTGTATATGACTCCGACTTATAGCTAATTTATATCTAGTGCTATAGGTCTGTCAAAATGGGTTTTAAATTCATTTATTAACTCAAAATTACTTAAATTGGTGATATATGGGCACTTTAAATTTGAAGGTCCTAATCTAAATGGACTGTAAAATAAAAAGCCTAAAATAAATGAGTCTAAATGGGTTCTAAGGTCAACCCACTTTTAACCCATTTAAAATAGGGCATAAATTCTCTTTACTCTCTCTTCGGCTGTCTCCAACTCCAGAGTCTCTATCTACTCCATCTCCCCCTCCAAGCCGAGCAATCGTCCCCAACCTCCGTCGCTCCTGAAGGCCATGGGAGCTACGATGAGGGGCCGAAGCAAGAACCGAAAGCCACTCTAGAGGGGGAGGACCCTCAGCATTGAGCCCTCCAAGCCGTGCAGGCACTGAAGTAGTTGAGCAACAAGGACCTGTGGTCGCTCAAGCTGGTTCGCGGCTCCGCCTTCGAGTGCCTCCTGAAGCACAACATGATCGCGATGCTCCGCGAGCTGCTTCGGCAGAGCTGGTGTGATTTGGCCCTCAAGGTGCTTGTTCTATTGCTTTATTTGTTATGGGTCTTGCGATCCATTGCAGGTTCTCGCACTCGTGAATGAGTTGCGACTGGATGTCTTTGTTATGCTTTTCGCTTGTAGCTTTAATTTCGTTAGTTTTCTGTTTGGGAGTCGGATTGACTCTAGGCCTCTTTGGAGGAAAATGCAATTGCCCTGTTTGCCCTTCCGAGCTCTTCAATCACATATTCTCTCTTGTGCAATGGACGTCGGTGAGGGTGATACGTGATGGGGAGGCTGGAGAATATGTGGGGAGGCGCTTCAATTAGACCATGTCTTCGCGTTCTAACCTGCGGATAAGTAATGTAATTGATGCATAGCTCTGATTTCATGACTTGGAAAATTACTCAGTCTTTTGATGCTTACATGCTGAATCCTATAGCTGTGGAAGGTTACCTCCCAATCCTACGAGAGAATCCACTTTTCTTTTTGCTTTGACCAGAATTTACGGTCAGGGTTGATCTTCTGAAGATAATTAGGCGTGCTTTAGTTCTATTTCTTAATTAAATCACGCAGAAGGACCAACCTTTTCTAGATGAATCCCAATCATTTTGTTATTTACCCAGCCAACTACCTATCTTTAACCTAAAAAGTAAAAAAGATGAATACTTCCTAGAAAAGAATCACACTACCTTTTTTTTTTTTTTTATTTACTGAGAATCATGCTTCAACTTTAAAAACAATTTTTATATCAAAAGCATACTTTCTTGAAAAGAAGCTTTGGCATTTTATACGTATTGCGAGCACATTACAAAATCATCACAATCTAGAAGAGGGCAAGAAATACATGGAGTTGAATGGTCAAGCGACGGGCAATCATTGCAAGTTAGCGTCATCCCTATAAAAATCAACGGGACAAGTATAATCCCAAATCTGTACTGTTTACCCTAAAAATGACAAACTTTTGATTATTATTGACAATTGATTGATTTAGTTGATGATAATAAAGTTTGGTCATTTATGAAGAGAATTATAGATAAGTTGAGGAGAATTGACAACGCATCAATAAAGTTATTTACGACATATAACATGAAGTTATCGATGAGAACCTTGAAATGACGAAATCATTGATATTGATGTCAAGCAATTGAGGATAATTGGGCGGTTATTTTTATTGCTACTACTTTAGGATTGTCGTAACTTCTTATAAATAAGTATTGCTATAATAAGAGACCACGGAGTAACTTCTTGTGGACAATGTAACTTCTCATAGCCACAGAAATTTGTAATCTCTGTTTGTAATGTCAATTGTAGACTTTAAATAAACACATCATACTTTTATAAACCTCTGAGCCCCCTCCCTAACAAATAAACAAAACTTATAATCTTTCAATAACCAAGTTAATCTAATTCATATTATTCTTAACAATTATGTGGCTAATCAAAATATTTCACAGAATGGACCTCCTGTTGTGCCAATTCCAAATGGGTATATTGTGACGCCTTCTGATGCAATCTTCCCTCCAAATGTAGGAAAATTTTCCATATAGGCCACATATGCCACTTAGCCCCAACGTCAACAATCCGAATCAAGATCGACCTTTGAGTTCTAATCCTAGGGGGCAAGAAGGTCAAACCCATTGACCTATCTATCCTGAATCTAAGGGGCAGTAAGATCAAGTTTATCGATTCATGAATCGAGACCAAGTGGCTGAAATAGTGACACAACAAATAGGTGCTGACAGAGGGGTTATTAGGCCTCTTTATAGACTAGCTCAAATAGGCAAATAGGATCAGGTCGAGCTCGCGGCGTCAAGCCTAACTCCACATCAAAGCATCTAACTATAAATAAAAATTGCTTACTTATTTTTGGGTCTGAGCAAGCTATGCTTAGGCCAAATTAGGCCCGTTGAGTTGCCGCTTCATTGTCATATCTTAGGCCAACTACCAAAGGTTCGATACCTTAGGAGGGAGATTAATGAATGGTTAGGTTCAATTCTAAGTGTAAATTCCTTTATCTTCATTCAAAATGATGATATTTTTCATGTAGGGAATGTTAGCTAATAAATAGTATGCTGAATTAGCCGATAAATAGTAGGGGTTCAGTAATTGGGGAGACGATTGGATTTCCGTAGCTCGAGAAGTGTGGGCTCTCAAGTGAGAATTGTCCAAGAAAATTGTTGAAATCGGCGGCGCAGCGGAAGCGGATCGTAATTTTGTAATTATATTGAGAGTTATAAAAATGGATAGAAATAAAATGGGGAATAAGAAAATGACACTAAAAATTTACGTGGTTTGGTTCGAATGTCGGAACTTACATTTATGAGAAGAGCCGGCAAAATAATTTACTATAACTCGGAGAATTATAAGATTATAATCATTCATGCACTCAACTATTTCTTAGCCTTATTTTATACCCAATACTCACGGCATTTAACAATTCAATTTAATGGACTCGACTCCGCACAAACCTCTCTGAGCTCGCGCCTCTCACTCTCTCTCGAGCTCTTTCCTCTCGCTGCTGCCTCGTCCTCGGAAGCCCCCACCTTTTATCGGTGGAAGGGAACGAAACAAAACAAATTGTGCTCCAGAAATGTCAACACGGTGCCGATCTTCAAAGCACGCACCTCCATGAGCGTATGACCATCATGCACTGACACAAGGAGAATAGCTTCTGCCTTCCCTCTTTCTTCATTTGTCCACAACAAGACGAAAGAAGTCCACAAAAGATGACCAAGAAGAGAGAGAGAGGATTCGGCGCCTACAGGGTAGGCTTCTGAAGCAGCAAATGCTCACCAATTTCTATGGGCATGCATGCACATGGCCATGTGCACGCATTTAATGAGGTTGAAGGAATTGGAGGATTAACTCTTCAGAATAATTTCATGCTGAAAAGTGAGAAGGTCCACAAAAGTCGACACATAGATTGTGGCCTTCATTTCCAACGTGAAGCTCATATCTAGGGCTGGATCCTTTCGGCTCCTATCACGCGCCATTTCTCATCAAATGCTCCGCGGACATTCTTTCTCGTTTTGGCATGTAAATGTTTTGTACAGATCGGATATCTGAATTCGAATTCGAGACATAATTTAACAAAAATTGACCTAACATGTCATCTCATGAAAAGCCCAAGAAGCAAGAATTTATTAACTATCCTTTTCCACTTCCAAGGTACTCAGCGTGAATCGAAGTTTTGCATTTTTTATGCTGAAAAATCGATTGTGCCTTTATTCCCTATAAAAGAGATTTAGCTATCGAGATATTTTAAACCACATTCACCCCAACTCTTAATTCCAGCGTACGGTCTCAGTGAACAAAAAATGATTGAGCGGGGGACATAATTTGAGATTTAGTATATCAAACATTATTCGTTGTAAAAATCAAGAAAAAATGGTATAACACGAATATGGCTAACCCGAACGAGACGACAAGTTTGCCTCGACACGAACACAACATAGTCTGACAAAGCATATTGCATGGCATGCATGATTAACGCAATTATCACATGTGTTACCATATTTGGTACCAAGGTATGTTAAAATATTTACTAATATAAATTAATAGAATGCACAATAAACACGAAAAATGCGGTAAGTTACAATAACGCATCCAACATATTTCTCGACAATATGAGCATTTTCAGTTCACATTAGTCTAAAGTGTACTATGTCTTTTAGTTTTTCTCTATGGTTAATCATTTTGATATCTCAGTTTACCCTTGACACAAGAACATAAATGAAGACGGAATTGTGGTCTTTACTCTCAACGCTATTAGCATTATTCCATGCAATGACATTCCCATATGACGTATATTAATTATTTTCCAAAAGCATGAAGATCGGCATAATATGTGGCTATCCATTTTCTTATAATTTCAACCTCGGTTTTCCGTTGCTTGACCAACCAAATAGGATCGTTTTCCCTAGCTTGAAGTAAGTCCAAACGATGAGAACCTGCATGTAATAAATTATTTTTACTGCATTAATTCTAGTAATCCAATCAAAATCCAAAGATGGAAAGACTATCCATTCCATTTCCTTGGTTTGACAAGAATCGAGTCGACAAATACCTTCGGTTGTGTAGACGGCAACCACGGTATCGATATATTCGTCAACACCCTATAATTGATGATACATAAGAATTATTTTGAAATCTTATCGAATTCAGTGATTTTCGTAGAAATCTATAGGTTTTAATGCTACACGTACCCGCCACTGCTAAAAGGATCCTGAAGCCCATTGGAAAAATAATGTTGCTAGCGAACCTGTGCAAAACAAGTTTTATGTCCTGCAATTTTTCATAGTCAATGAACAAACTAAAGAGCGTCATATGTTATATATATAACCATATGAAAATTGAAGGAGTATCCTATATATATATGATTTTATTTCTGTGACCGTACATGATCACCATAATAAGTAGTGACCCAATGTGGCCGAGGTGCGACGCGAAAGAAAGTCTTGCAGTAATTCACGAACTCATTTAGGTCGAAGGGTTCTGGTTGAAACATAGTGTTGTTGGTGATGCCCGAAGGATTCACAATCTCGCTACATGTCTGCACAGCCAAACGACCTCCATTTTGTTAGTACAACACAAAACTCGAAGGTTGACTAATCATGGGCAAAAGGTTGGAAATTGTGTTCATGACTCTTAATCTACTAAGCACATCATTATGAGGTGTGGCCAATTATATTCAAATGAATCAAACTACTCGCGAATTACTCCTCCACCTTTACACTGCATAGACCCTGCACAGAAAATATAAGACGCATATAATGCCGAATCCTGGAGTTGTCCGTTCATAACTCGAGTTTTGAGATTAGCGTTGTTTTTTCATATTCAATCCGAGTCAATTTCAACTGATAGTAGTAAACCAAAATTCGTTTATGATATTGGACTATATTGGGTACCTGCCAACGCCAACCCAAAACTGTTTGAGAACCCAAATCAATCCGAGATTGACGCTCAGTTTAATAGTGCAAAGTCATACTTAAACTTGCTTTTTGATAAGCGGATGGCATCGGGCCTACCTTGAGCCTGAAAAGACTTCATCTAGTAGAACTTGAGTCTTAGAAATCAAGCTGGCCTTTATCAGGTGTCGGCATATAATATAGAGGAGCCAAGGTTTAGTAGTAAATAATAGGATGGATTTGACTTGACTCTCGACTGCATAACAATCTAATTAATTGCCAATAACGAGGCATAAAAAGTAAGTGATGAAAATGCAAGTCGCATGTAAAGGTGATAAGTACATATTACCCACCTGCCATCGCCAACCCCGAGCAGTTTGAGCAGATGCACCAAGAAGGGGTGCATTGACGTAGCATGTTGAGTTTTCAACGGTGGCAACAAGGCCCGCAAAGATTTTCCCCAGAAGGCCGTTTCTTGGAGAAGCTCCGTCAATAGCGTCGCACATAAGTTGTGACATCCTAAAATTCAACCCCGTTTCAATAAAGTGAAATGGGCATTTCGTCGACGTGCCTATGGCCCTTTTCTCGAGCTGATTACTCACGAGTTAACTAACCTATTGGGTAAAGCCGTTAAGGGATGTATCAGCTGTAAAATCCTTAAAAGCTACCTAATTGGTTGGATTGAGCTAAAATCACATCGATCAATTTTTAACCACGAAATTAAACTCGATTTCGGGAATCGAATTTTAAGCGCATCATAATTCTTATTTTTAGGATCCTGTCTCATCGCTCGTCAATTTATTGACGGATCTGAAATTTCAATAAAGAAATTATCGGAAGAAAAATTAAAGACCAAAAGAAAATAGAAAGGAAAAGGAAAAGAGAAAAGGAAAACTGAATTATTTAATTATGTTTTTTCTTTTCCCTCTTTCTCTCTCGTTTCCTCTCCTTTTCTCTTTTTTCTCTCTTTCTCTCTCTCTTCTCTCCCCTTTTATTCCGTGCAGACAACCCCGACTTCTCTCTCTCTCTCCTCATTTTGACCGGTCAATCCTCATCCTCTCTCTCTCTTTCCTCTCTTATCTCTTCCTCTCTCTCATCTCTCTCCCTCGATACTTTCTTCCCCCTTCCGTTCGAGCGAACCGAAGCGGAGGAAGACCGTAAGCCGCAGCCTTCGTCGCCGCCCGTCACCACCACGCCGGAGCCGGATTGCCCGCACCCGCGACGCACGCCCGCGCACGCCGTGCTCTCCGCCCGTGTCCGTCACCGCTGCCGCTCCTCCCTCCATGTGATCCGCCGCAACCCGGCCCGCTGTCGCCTCGTCCGCCTCTCCGTCCGGCCACCTCCGGCCACCGGGCCCGCCTCGCCGGACCTCCCCGCGTCCCCCCTCGCCCTCCGCCGACCTCCCTTCACCGCCTTAGCCGCCGGAGCAGCCCGGCCAGCCTCGTCCAGCAAGCGGCCGAGTGGGTTTCCAGCACTTCCGGGCTCGTTTTGGGCCGTTTCCGGGCCCCGAACCCGAGCCATGCTTTGGGAAGTTTCGTTCCTCGCGTCGTCGCCGTCGGATTGATCCGATTTGCGCGCGATTTGGTGAGTAATCTCACTAATCCATGATTAGTGGCTAATTATGCTTAAGGTTGGTTTAGATTTAATTAATTATGTTTAGGTTGTTAGTTTAGAATAAATTAGCAATTATTAGTCAATTGTGATGCGATTTAGATAAATTGATTAACGCAATTAGCAAGTAGACATGGTCTACTAATTATTGGAAGTGCCTTGGGATTTTTCCCGACCCTTAGTGGGCTCCAATTAGGCTTTTCGGGCCTAAGTGGAATTTTTTTTAGTATTTAAATATTAATTTTCGGAATTAAATTAAATAATTATTTATTTTATGAAAATTCAATTGAGATGGTCTGGAACCGGAAAATTATGCTGATGACCGTGGTGAAGTTCGTTTATTTAATTGGGCTTTATTTTGAGCTAAATTGAATTTTAATATTGATTATTTAATTTTCGAAATAAATAAATAAATTAATTATTTTTCGGAAATTAAGATTTTGACGGCCGACGACCGAAATCTCGTGTTGATCGTCGTGGCACAGTCTGTTTATTTATTTGAGCTCCACGTTGTATGGAATTGAATAAATTGTGATATTTTAGGATTTACCTAAATTGATTGGAATTGATTGAGATTGAATTGTTGATTGGTAAATGGCCAAATATGTTATTCAGTATTTATAATGCTTTGTTGAGTTGATTTAATTATTTGATTGAGAAATCGTTGGCATTGGTTGTCGATATTGAAAGTAAATTGGTAACCATTTGAAAGAGGACATGTGGGCTTGGTGAATTGGAATGTCACCTGGAGAATGCACGTGAATTCAGTGGTTGAATATGCCACCTTGGCGAAAAGGTCGCCTGAGAGAATGCACGTGGCTCGAAGACTCGGTATGTCGTCCTGGAGAATGCACGTGACTCGGTGACAGAGTTTGGCATCTAAAAGGGCATGTGGCTCGGTGAATTGATGCATCACTTTGGTGAGATAGCACCTGAGAGAATGCACGTGGGCCCAGTCATCTAAAAGGACACGTGACTCGGTGATCTAATGCGTCACTTTGGTAAGCGAGTACGTTAGAGAATGCACGTGGGTCCAGTATTCGGAATGACATCTAAAAGGGCACGTGGCTCGGTGATCTGATGCGTCACTTTGGTAAGCGAGTACCTTAGAGAATGCACGTGAGCTTGGGCATCGTAAAAAGGACACATGGCTCGGTGGCTTGATGTACCACCTTGGCGAAGAGGTCGCCTTAGAGAATGCACGTGGGTCCGAGGTTTGAGGCACGTGGCTCGGAGACTTGGAAGGTCGTCCTGGAGAATGCACGTGGCCTAGCTTTTAAATATCCCACGGTGGGGATTGAATTGTATAACATGTAATCGACTAGTTCAATTTGTTTGAAGTGAATGGGTGTTTATTGTGAATTGTACTGACTTGCGGGTGGGATGCGAGGCCAAGGTAAGTCCTCTCGCCCGTGCGTGTTTAGGCAGCCTTTAGTATAATGGTTTACTAATAGGGCTTAGTGGGGTAGAGAACTCGCTGAGACTTAGTCTCATCCTAGTTTGGGGAAAACCATTTCAGGACCCCGTTGAAGAGCTGAGGAGGAGGAATCCGAGAAGGAGAACTCGGAGCTGAGATCTGAAGAGAAGGATTTTGGAAGAAGAAGATAGTCCCGAGAGGGGCCTTAAGTACAGTCTGGATGGATTGAGATCCTATCTTCTTTTGAGATCTCATTTTTTATGTGAATAGTTATGAAGTGATTTGTGGTTTTTACAAAACTTTGGTTATAAATTTCAATATGAAAAATATGGCCCTGCTTTTCTATCCCATCGTTTTATTGTCTGGGGATTTTAACTGCTTCCGCATGTGCTTAAAAAATGAAAGGGTCGGCGATACATTGTCCGGGGATATCGCATTATAAAATCGACCAAGTGAGATGGATGTGTGCCCGCCTGAGGATCGGGGCGTGACATAAGTTTCACGGGTTGACTAAATGGATGGTTGTACTGAGCAACACGTTCGTACTGCCCTTTCAGGTACCGCTTGAGATCTAATGACCTTTGCAGGGGACTAGACAGAAGGAAAATAATACAGTTAGAGCTTTCATAATTATTTTCAGAGTCAATTCAAAGATAAAAAATAAAAAATAAAAAACTATTTCCACCTGCAAGTTTTGAAAGTGTTGCTCAACTTCGTGAGACCATGAGGCTCAGAAGCAACTCTATTGATTTCTTCCCAGGATCGTCTTATTGTTTGGTGGCAAGAAGAACTAGTATCCTGAAAAAACGCCCAAACAATTGTTCAAGTGATCGATTTGACTAGAGAAAATGCATTCGAATTGAGATTATTACCAAAAATGTTTTGCTACGACTGAATAGAATGCGTCCTGGGCCGTGCTGTCGACAGAGAAGAGAACTGGAGCAGATGATGCCAAAGCTCCGAGAGCCACATGAGGGTACTTTAATCGGAACCATGAAGCTAGCACTGAAATTAAACATATGAAGATTGAAACACATAGTTTTAAGGTATATGTAGAAATATGGTGTTGATTTTTTCCTCTTAATCTAACGGGAGGAAATTTCTTCAATGCCTTTGGGGCAAGCTATCAATATTTATATGGATTATCGCTGTCAATATGACTGGCGCTCATTAGGAAAGGCTCCATCCAGGAAATGTTCAAGAACAAGAACCCATGGCAGATTATATATGATTATTACATCCTACGATAATAACTGGGTCAACGTGAATTAGCAATATTCGGTTTAATGTATATGGTGCGCGATATTCTTTTGAGTTCGATTTATAGCGGTAGTCATGTTGCTCCTATATGAAAATATATTCACTTACTTCCCCCATATGATCCTCCAATGACAATGATCGGAGATTGTTTGGCATTCAACTTCTGCTTTAGGTATATGAGGATTTCTGCGTAATCGGCAAGAGCTTGCTCGGAGTTGAAATATCCACGAATGTTAGGGTCCCTTAGGGCTTTCTCAAATGCCAACCCGTACGGGATTGATTCCCCGTAAAATCGATGCTGCAACATTACAACTTACGTTCTTAAATACGTAAATACATCCATATGCACGCCAAACGGAAGGGAAAGAGAACGTACAACCAAGCAAATAATATGGAGCATTTTTATTACCTCTATATAGACCAAAAGCGCTCTAAATTGAGCCGCGTTATCCGGAAGAAACCTGTCAGCTTCTATGCTGAGATCGATGGGTTGTTCGGCACCAAGATAAACGAAAATCGGGGCGTGTGATTTCGCGCCACCCCAGAACTTGGAATTGATCACGTATCTTTGTTTGAAGGTGGTGTAACTTTCGGGCCTATAGTTGAAATGATCGAGCGTTTGGTTGTAAGAGAAAAATTGGAAGCCCTCAGTCAACACAGAATCTCGGACCGCCCGTGTGGGATCTTGAATCAATGTTCGGTGGGGTACGCTCAGCTTCGGAATATTGTAATCGATTAAGTTCTCTCCGGTCGCAACACAAGCTAAGCTCAGTATCACAATGATCAGAAGGCTGTAATGCGATGAAGACATGTTCTGGTGTCTGGTCATTGCTTAGGCTAAAGCATGGATGCGAAGGGAAGGGTTTTTGTGATATTCCTTGGCCTCAACTAGTTCACCTTTATATAGCAACCCGCGATCCCATTTTGCACTATTATTTTGCATGCAAAATTACGTCCGAGCAATTTACCATATAAGGACTCTAGGTGACCTAGCTCGAAAACCATATGGAATTTATTACAAAATTAAAAGAAAGAACAAAAAGGTGGCAATGATTTTTGTAGTCAATGATTTCGCATCTACTTAAACATATTGTTTGTGCAATACACAACCTGTATTTGTATATTTACGTTGCCTTCATAAATGATTATGTCGTTAGCTGGTTTGTGTTGTTACTGTTAGACTACGTCCGTTCAAACGCTCAAATGGAAAATGATTGGCATTAATAACAAGGGTGAGGTGGGAATACTAGGATAATTGATTGTTTGCGACAAAGTCTTCGGTAGACGGTCGAATATTCAGCTTTTATTCCGTAAGGTGCCCACAGATCACCATTTAATTAATCAGTTAGGAACTATCCCGTTATAAACCGTGAGAATGCATAAATAATATAATCCTAGAGTATAAGAGCTGAACACAGTTTGGCAAAACATAGATGTAGAAACAAATTGGAAAAAACCTTCTGAAAATGGGAAAATAGGCATCCCAAGTCATCACTAAGTTTTAATTTTTTGGCCAATAAGTGCTTCTTCAAATTTATAAATTTTGGCTAGAAATTGATAACATAGTCACTAACGGTCCTATGTGGCACGGCCGGCACTAAAGTTGACATTTTTAATAATTAAAAATTTTAATATTTTTTGGTTTTTTCTTCTTCGCCTTTTTTTTTTTGGGCTAATGGCCTCCATGCACTTGGCGAGGCTTGTGATGCCCTCGTGGCCCTTGCGCAGGCCAAAGCGAGGGTGTGGAGTGAGGGCCAATGGAAGAAGGAAAGAAAAAAAAAAAAGAAAGAAAAGGAAATAAAAATATGAAGAAATTAAGAAAAATTTAAAAATGTAAAAAATTGTCTAATTCTACATCAACTATGCCACATAGGGCAATCAACACGACTAAATTATCACGTTAATAATTTCTTGCCAAAATTGGTTAGAATAATTAAATTAACAAATCTTTAAAAGGTTTCAGACTAAATTAGAAAATCATAAAAAAATTAAAATTAAATTAGCACAATTGAAATATTTATGATTAAATTGGCAAGTTGTCAAAAGTGATGAAGTAAAAAGTTTATGACTAACTTGGCCACCGTACAATAGGTTTAGAACTTTTTGGACAAATTTTCTCGCTTTTCTTATGTCACTTTGTGACTAGTAAACTTCATTTTCCTCCCCTCACGGTCGATTGGGGTCTTAAGTGGGACGCCGAGGGTGGTGGATCCTCCCACTTACATGTACCCCCAGATTTACTCGCCAGATGCCGGCTATACGGGGTTCCTGGGTCACAAAAAAAAAAAAAAAAAAAAAAATCTTCATTTTTCTTACTCTAAAGAGGAACTTTTTACTTATCATTCGTTCCATTATTTTATTCGTGAATCGGTGCCCTTATGTGACGTTAAAAAGCTTTCTTAATTCATGTGCTGAGTGAGACTTGCGTAGTTTTTTCTCCATTAGAGAATTGTTTAATTCTGGCTTATATATCACCATTTTGAGTAATTATGAAGAGAATCCGCATTAACGCATATATGCCAAAGAAGATCGCTATTCTGAAGAGACTATGCCTTCATGAACTTTTCTAATTTAGAAGAAAATGAGACTGTATGATACTATATTCCACTAGACAAATTCTTGGAGATGGTTTGGTCACATTAAGGAGGTAAATGTCTCAAGAGGAATATCTCTCTTTCAAGAGAGGTGCCAAGAGTTGAATATGTAGGCGTGAATGATGTGAATGGGATTACTATCGATTGTTTTAAAGCTAATGCTATTAGGTTGTTTTTTGTAGTTTTATTTTTTAAATATTTTAACGGGTGAGATGGAAAAAGTTATTTTTATCAAAATTATTATGTCATTGTCATATATTTGGATTACCTTCACAATCGAATATGTCATTAGATGATTTACGTTATAAGTGTTCGATTAAGCCCTTTCAAACACCAAATGAAATATAATTGCGATTAAGAACAAGAGCAAGCGTGGCATGAAAGTGAATGATCATGTGGTAAGGTGGGGAGTACGTGGATAATCGTTCATTTGAGACGGAGTCTTTGATAGGAACTATGTTGTTTGAAACCGTGAAAGTAAAAGGCGAATAAAATTTGCCATCGGCATAAAAAAAAAAAAAAAAAAAAATCTAGGGTTTAAGACCAGTACACAGTTTGATAAAACAAAATAGGAGTAAACAAATTCGAAAAAATTTTAGAAAAAAATTGGGAAAAGGGGCTTTCAAGTGCTTGTTGTCCTAATATTTGAATATTAAACCACCTTATAATCTAACAGTTTAAGAATTCTAAAACAAAATAAAGTTTGAGACCTTAGATATAGTATATGATTTAACACAAGGCAGCAAATGCTTCATTGATTACGAATCTAAATAAGAAAATTCAACAGCCTTCTATTTTGTCGATTTCACGTCATGGACTACGATGCGGACAATGACAGTTGACTTTTTGTAATTTCATTGAATTGGGCTTCCGGTGACTAGCTCAAAAAAGTCAAGACGACCAGGGGATTTGCTTATGTCTTTTAGGAAAAACATGAGGGATGTGTCATACTTCATGTGAGTACATATGCGGTGGGGAGTAGAGCCACAGATTTGTTTTGCCAAAGTAAAATATCTCAGGTGCATTTGCGCCTCTCAAGAGAGGTGCCAAGAAATTAACCTTTAATGGGCTGTGGATAAGATTGGGAATGAATTATTCTTAGCAAAATAATTATGTCGTTGCCTTACTTAGCCAAAAAGAAGACTAGAGCAATTTGGCTACAAAAATACTGATTTGTTAATAATATAAAAAATTGAGGTTGAAGAAGAGATGACTTGTAGCGTCCGTTCTTCGTGTATTTGAACAGTTCTCTCCATATCTGTTTGCACGTTTCCACGCGCTAACTCAGTCGAAGAACTGAAGCAACTGACTTGCTCAGAATGATCATCACAATCCAAGCCTATCGAATTCTTTAGTAACTTGTTTAATTTTGTAAACCGTGTATCATGGATTTAAAATTGATTAACTAAATCGTTATTCTGATAGATTTTTTTACAATCAAGACACTTGTTATACTTGACATCATTATGAATTTATCCCGAGTATGTACATACGTAATCGTTTGATTCATCGTAGGTGGATCAAATATTGGATTCGTTGCATCCTCCCATTCAATTGTAATGAGATGTGCTAAATTCAAATTGGCCAAATTAGAGAATCATGTGAAGGATTATAATTAAATTGGCAAAGTTGAAAATTTTAGAATTGAATTAGCCAATGTATGGTAGGTTTTGGATTCTTTTAGACAATTTTCCCAAACGAGTATATAAATGAAATAGCTTTTAAAATAAGAAGGATATTACTTTCTTCAACAAAATTTTAGGAAAGATATATATTGTAGACATTAAAGGCGCATTTGGCAATAGACCAAATAGTGTTTGATTCTATTATTTTCTTCCTGAAAGTAAATTTGAAACAGAACTCCGTTTGGTAGATTTTTGCTATTGGGAATAGATTTGGAGTAGAATCGAGAAGTAAAAGAAAAAAATGATTATTTGTTCCCAGAACAATTCCAAAATTAGCCAACCAAAATTTTTTCTTTTCTTTCTTCTTTCCTTCTTGTTTTTTTCTTCCTTTTCTCTTCTTCTTTCACGGTTGCCACCACCACTGGTCCTTGGCAATCAATCGGGCGAGCTCTAGCGAGCTCACCGGAGGTGGCCAAGTCAAGGTGAGGCCTGGCGAGCTCACTAGTGGCTAGGTGAGCCTTGCCCGGGCCTCCCTCTTCCACCGGCAAGCCGCTCCCAACCGCTAGCGAGACTTGGCCAACGGGCGCGGTCTTGCCAAGGGCTGGTGATCCTTCGGCGAGTTCACCAACCCTCGTTTAGTTGATTGCTAGTCATCCCAAGGCTGGCAACCGGCTGAGGAAGAAGATAAGGAAAAGAAAAGAAGAAAAAATAGATATAAAATTATTAAAAAATTAGAAGAAAATTTTTTGGATTAGAAATTTTGAGAACAGACCAAACGCAATTTTAGCTCGGGAATAAAAATTTTGAGCAGTTACCAAATGCCTTCAAATGCTTAGAATTTGGTCCCGGCCCTCCCGAGAACATAATAAAAATAATCATTTCTGATCGAAATTGTTCCGGAAAATAGAATTGTTACCAAACGCGCCTAAATATAATGTACTTATTTTACTTGTACAAATTGTCTACTCTTGATATTTCACTTTTTATGTTAAATAAATAAGAGTCACATTTCCAGAAATAGTATGTAATGGAAAGAACATCAATATTCAGGAGACCTGCAAACTTGGGTGATCCCAAAAAGTGGAAGACTTATTTGATCATCCATGGAGAGCAGGAACGGAATGAACAGGAAATTGCTGATCCGTTCGCGGAAGACGTACTTAAAGAGATCATATCTATTCCATTGAGTTCAACCCCAAAAGAAGACAAACTCGTTTGGACCGGAAGCCGAACATGGGCATTATTCTGTCAAAAATGCTTACCGCAGCATACAAACACCACAGAACAACCTGCCATCAAAACATTGCCTCCACCTCCTACCAAACTCAAAAAGCCCTATGGAAGCACATCTGGAATTTGAAGAAGCACATCTGTAATTTGAACTCCCTTTCCAAACAGCAATGTAACGAGAATCGGCAAATGGGTGCACGACTTCAGTGAACAAAATAGATACTCATCTTCACGGGAGCTACTCGCCAAGACCCTATGACAGCTCCGGAGGGCCCGCAATGCCTTCGTTTTTCACCCTAGAAGACCAGATTCGAACACAACCGTCTGCACGGCCTATGCTAAGGACAAAATTACAGACGTCGGCACCCAATTGCAGCGAACCGAGTGAGAAGGGGGGACCGTACTTGCACAGTGGAAGCCACCGAAGCCCGGCGCTTTGAAGCTCGATATGGACGGGGAAGGTGCCATAACTGGTGTCCGCCACGACTTGACGGGCAAAATGTTGGCTGGATTTGTGAACTCCGTGCATGCGCCTTCAGCCGAAGGAATTATTGGAGCTTGAGCGCCATGATGGAAGAATGCAGGAGTAATCTGGCCAGACTCAAAGGCGTTCATCTAGCCCGTTGTTCACGAGGGGCGAAATTTTTAGCTGATTGGATTGGAAAGGCTTTACCGGAAGAAGGCACTCCGTCGTACTTTGTGACTAATTAGCCAGCCCCTTTGAGATCTCTTATGTTTTGAATTCCTCCAACTATGTTTATTTTAGTGGTATTTAATGAAATAAACAGATGTTTCGACCCCAAAAAAAAAAAAAAATCAGATTCATAATTGTAAGTGCTACAGAAAAAAAGATGTGAAAATGCGGCAGCTTCACCCTTCTAACTTAGAAGGAGGAGGTGGGGGGTTTGAATCCCTACATTTTCAGGAGGGTTGGTGTGGGAACGATTTAGTTTTGGGAGTAGGGAGTGGTTTTCGACTCCCACGCCTTGCAATAAGGTAGAACGGAAGTCTGAAAGTGAGTGTTAGAGTAGGAATTGAATAGGACCGAAAAAAATTATAGTCCACATAAATTCATGATGATTATCACATGAAAAGGTCAAAATTTAACAAATAAAATCAGGCTTATAAAATTTGTTGTGCCAAACTTGGCCATCGAATTACTGAAAAGACTAGGCCCACTGCAATTGCAAGGATTCTTTTTGTTTTGAATTAGTTCATATAACCATGGTTCCATGACGAATGGCCATGAGAGGGGAAATCAGAACTAATCCTTGGCTCGGGTAGTGAATTTGGGAGGATAAACTCATGCCACAGAATACGAAAGTCAAAATAAAATGAAAATCTATGCCAAGTCAATAAGAAAGATTAACAATTCTAAGGCTCCATTTATTTTCAGAAAAATAAATAATTTTAAAAATATTTTCTTAAAAACGATTGCTTGTATGGTTTTCAAAAATGAATGAATGAAAAAAAAAATCCACTATCCACAAAATTGTTTAATCGGAGTCCAACAATTGGAAGCTTGTTGTGAACTACATACATGGCCTAAATATAAAATTGAGTTAAGTCTTTCTGATTTCCTCGATTAAGAGCTCGTTAATGGAGCAAAGAATACACAGGCCTTATTCTTTTATTCTCATCTGTCATTGGAATGGCCTTCCCGAATCAATTCATCAACCTTATTTATGACAATAACAATCCATCATATCATTGTTTGAAAGCACGAAGATCGGCATAATATTTGGCTATCCATCCTCTTATGATCTCAACTTCGGTTTTTCGCTGCATGACCAACCAGTCAGGATCGCTTTGATCCTCTGCATATACATCCAAACAATGGGCACCTGCAAAGTATATATTAACAAATGATAGAATTCAAGATCTGGTGAAAATAATTTAACATGCGTCAAGCTTGTTCTTCTCTTGTGCGATTCATAGGTGCGTAAGAAAAGTTGCAAACAACACGCACATCGCTTGGTTATGTACCTCTCTGTGTAGACAGCAACAATACTGTCGGAAATGTTCTTCAGTACCCTAAGATTGAAAAAAAGAAAGAAAGAAAGAAAGAAATATTAAGTGTGATTAAGTTATGTAAAGTTTAAATTCTTCAAATGTGCGGAGATAAGCATATAATGTTATATACCCTGCGCTACTGAAAGGATCACCGAGTCCATTTGAGAAAATAATGTTGCTGCCGAACCTACGAAGAATTAGCTCTATATCCTACAACAACAAAAAAAAAAAGAGGTAGACGACAATGATGCTAAAATTTACTGTGAATAATATGCATATGAGCCTGTTAAATTTGCTAATTAAAATAAGAGCCAAACATATACTTTCTAAGAGCCACTGGAAATCATACATGAGCACCGTAGTATGTAGTGATCCAATGAGGGCGAGGCACCACGCCATACTGGTGGTTGCATTCATCAATGAAGCTGCTCAAGGTAAAAGGGTCTGGTTGGAACATGGAATTGTTTGTGACGCCTTTGGGCATTACCATTTCGCTGCATCTCTACAAGCAAATCCCACTTTCAGTATTGTAAGTTTCCTCATGCACAACGCGATTTGACGAGGAAGATTTCAAGAAAGGGATGGTGTCAATTAAAATAGACCCGATTAGTGGGCATGCTCGGATCAGCATGAACATAGACCTGATGATCCCCTTATTGGGACAAAAGGCTATTGCCCAAGTCCGTCCTAATTGTAAAATAGTTTGGACCCGAAAAGGAAAAGTAAAATTTAACTTGGGCAGGGCACAATCCATCCTTGAGATCGAAATGCATTATCCTAATCCGCCCAAATAATCGAGACCCGATGGGTCTTGATGCCTAAAGATGATGTAGATTATTGTACCTGCCACCCCCATCCCAAACCAGATTGAGAAATAGCAGTGGGAGGATTGACGTAGCATGTGGAGTTCGTGTTATAGGCGATAACACCTGCAAATATTTTGCCAAGAATGCCATTCTGTAGTATTTGCTCCATCAATGGCGTTGCATATTACTGACACCGGATATGTTGGGGTAAATCATATTGGGCTGCACCTTCGTACATTGATATCAAGTAGTCCTTCAGCTCATCCCCACTCTCTAAAGGCCTACACACACAAAAATCAGTAGTCAGTCTATGATGATTGTGTCTCCTTAATAAAACAAGCCTATTCAGCCTTGGAGATCATGAGACTTCACACCGACAGAAGAGTGAGCGCGGATTAAGTTCCTGTTTCTCAGAAGGTGAATTGATTCAGTTCAAATCCCTTAAATTGAGAAATTGGGTGAGAGTACTCTACAGCACTTGGGTATTGAGAGACACATAATAAATGACACAGCAGAGCACATACTTGCAAGTCTTGAACATCTTGCTCAAGTTTGAAGTGCCATTAGGCTCTTGAGCAATTCTATCGATCTCTGACCATGAGTCTCCTATAGCTTGGTAGCAAGTCTCGCTTGCTTCCTATGCAAAACAAATATGGTTGAAGACATTATAAAAAAAAGCAAGAATAGATATTAAGATCCTTAAGATTATTCAAGCAATAAGTTTGAATATCTTTGAGATAGGGTTAAGGATAACTATACCCTCGAATTCTATTGATGCCATCTCCTATGAGCAACAATGTGTGCTCATGTACTTATCTTGTGTGCATAAAATGGGAAGATAGGGATATTCTGTCAAATATGGATATTCTGCTTGAAAAATGCAGCACACTCCATTATTTATATTTAAAAAAAAAAAAACAAGAGAGATATTACAGGCATAATTACCTTAAAGTCCTTGGTGACTACTGAAGAGTATGCATCCTGCGAGATAATATCGTCAAAATACAGTATTGGAGCCGATGAAGCCAAAGCTCCCAGAGTCACGTGTAAATATTTTAACCGAAACCACGATGCAAGCACTGAAATTTGCATTAGTTATTAGAATTCAGCAACTTAATATAACAATTTGATATTACTTTTTTTTTTGCGTAGAAAAATGAATTAGTATTTTTATTGAAAATAAATGACGATAATAACTCATCATTTTCACGTATAGCAGGTACTTTACAAAGTCAACAGAGAAAGAATATGGATAGAATATACCCCCACAGCACTTACTTCCTCCATATGATGCTCCCACCACAATAACTGGAGAGTCTCTGGCTTTCAAATCCTGCTTCACGTGCATGATAATGGCTGCAAAATCGGCCAAAGCTTGGGCCGAGCTGAAATACCCACGGATATTTGCATCTTTGAGAGCTTCTTCGAGGCTCATCCCATGTGGAATTGACTCACCATAATACCGATGCTGGCAAAAAAATAAATCACAAGAAAAGAAGAATTTGATTACGTTTTTAGAAGCAGAAATTAGACAAAACGAACAAAAATGCATGACCACCCCCTCCCACAAAAAAAAGGGGGATAAAATTCAAAATTCAAATGTATTACCTCAATATAAACTGATAAAGCCTCGAATTGAGCAGCGTTATCGGTTAGAAACCCGATCACAGTCAGTTGATCGTCGAGTGGTGATTCGTTACCTAGGTAAACGAAGATTGGCGCATCAGAATTTGCACCGCCCCAATATTTGGAGTTGATCAAGTATTTTTGCTTGAAGATAGAGTAGCTCTCGGGTCTATAATTGAAATGATCTAGCGTTTGGTTGAAGAAGCAGGTTTTGAAACGGTTAGTTTCGGATGCGGAAACTGCACGTTTTGGATCTCGAAGGATGTCTTCACGTCGTAGACTCAGTCTCGGACTGTAAAGCTTCTGTCCAGAAATCAAAGCTATGGATAAAATGAAGGAGATGATGAAAGAGAGCCAAGAAAGAGTCATGGTACGTTATGTGTACAGCAAGATTGTTTATGGAGAATTTCAAACTTGGTTAGACAATGAAATGACTAATCCTAAGGAGAGGGTTGAGAAAAGAGACACTTTCACAAGCATATATAATGTTGAAACGTTAAGGATGCCAGATCGCCTTCATCCCAATATGGTAGGAAATCTTGTTGGGTGTGCGATAGCTGTAGTTACCAAATAAATGACTATTGCCCATTACATTACTCCTTTTAAAGAATAATGAATCCGCCCAAAAGTAACAAGATGAATTGAGGAATTATTACCATGATTGTACGCTTTCAAGGGATTATTCTTGCGGTCATATAAACCACGTTAATCATTGGGTGCTCCTCTTTCTTTTCTTTTTTTTTTTTTTTGACTTTTATGATCCTCATTAAAACACAGTATCAGAGAGAAATACAATCCTAAGATCCGCTCCATTGTCACTGCTTTTGCTTGTCCATTGGTGGCAAAGAATCCGAGTTTTTTATGCTTGTCACAGTAGTGCACTACTTGCAATTTTATTCTTTGGATCGATCTCTCTTGGTGGTTCCTATAGCCTAGGACGTGTTCTACAATTTGTAGATCTATATTTGTAGTGGTTTTGGGTCTGCGCAGAGGGGTTATCATGGTTGCTTGTCTCCATGGATTATTTTATTAATGCTGACACCCGAATTTTGATGACCGTTTAGTTAATCATTGCACAGAAATTTAGGGATTGACCCTAACCCCTATACAAAAATTAATTAATTAAATTACTTATAGTTATTAAGGAGCATTCCACATTGATAGCTAATTGATAGGCTCGTGTATATTGCATTTAAATTGATCGGTGGGGGATGGAAGGTTCTAAATTTAATGAGTTGGCTTGAGCCCCCATGATTGCATTAGAGCTAAAACTAATAGGAGGCTTTAAGCTTAATTTTAGTACACCAACAAGGATTGAAATACACCCAAGGCCATAATTGGATTACGGAATAAGAAATCTAATTCTCACTGTAAATAGACTCTTAGTCTTCGCAATTGAAGAGGTTGGACATATTAGAGGTATTAGAAACGAAGTGAGAGAGAGAGAGAGAGAGAGAGAGAGAGAGAGAGTCACGGCCGAGATCCCTCATGACCATGCCTTGCCACTTCGCCTACTGCCGAGCACCACCATAGCTCCTACCTCCCTCGTGATTTCATCCGACGTTGTCGCTGTTTTGCTCGTGCGAAGCCCACCTAGCCATGATCTTGTGGGCTCCTCCCCATTTGTCACGATTTTGACGCCGGCGCTGCTCCCCGCCTACGCCTGCTGCTCCAAGACGACTCCCAGCCAATCCCCTACCGTGAAGCAACATAGTGACTTCTCGGTTATTTTTTTCGAATCTATTTTGCATAGTTACTGGTTTTTTTAATGAATTCTCCAGCTGATCATATTCACCTTATAATCACCTATTGCTAATCATATTCACTTTATAATCACCAATCGCTGGTAATATTCGCTTTATAATCACTTGTCGCTGATCATAATACATTATATTTGCTAGTCGCTGATGATATTCATCGTATACTTCTCTATTGTTAATCATATTCACCTTATGATCACATGTCGCTAATCAATATTAGCTAGTTGTTAATGGTATTCACCTCATACTTCCACGTTGCTGATCATATTCACCTTATAATCACACATCGCTAATCAAACTCACCTTATACTCACTAGCCACTGCTCATAACCACTCGCTGAGTCTTACTATTCATATTCACTTGTTGAGTACTACCACATACTGCTTATATTCACTTTTTGAATATAAATACTTATTGCTCATATTCACTTCCCAAAAATAACAACTTGTCAAGTATACTGATTTGCTGAGTATATCTACTTGCTATTTGCCAAGTATACCCACTTAACAAGTATGCCTATTTGTTGATTTGCCGAATGTTTTAATATTGCTTACATGAGAAATGCAAGGAGGAAAGTATGTCATTATTATATGATCATTGAAAGGCGTGACAAGAAATGAAAAGAAATAAACATGCAAAATAATAACATAATAACATGTATGAAAACATATTGGGTATTGGATATCGATGGTTAGCATATTCATTTTTGCTATGTGATTATATATATATATATATATATGTTAATCACCTAAATGATAATGATTACAATGCTTCATGTATTGGAATGCCCCATGAGTTGGGATGACACGTGTGTTGGGATGTCTTGGAGCTGTGATGAACCATATAAAGGGATGCTCTAGGGTGTTCGAAGGAGAAATAAAAATATATATAGTTACATGTATTTGTGCATATATAATTACATGTTAGGCAAACACAAAAGAAGTAGCCTCGCGTTATATATGTTATGCCATTCGCTTGCAAATGAGTAAATAATCTTATGTAATGATGATATTGGTTTCCTTGGGCGAATCATGATAAAAGAGAAATGGATATATATATACACTTGTCATACATAGTCTTTTTATAATACTTTTAACTCACATTGTTTGATTGTTCCAATGTATGGGTTGACATAGGGCTTCTAGAGTGGGTTCCCCATCAGTTTATTGCTTGATGCATGAACATCGAGGGCAAATTTATTGGACCATTGAGGGGTTTTGATGGCGATGAAGATGAGTTGATGGGCGAGGTTGTTGACCTGTAGCGGGTAGCTTGACTTTTGTACAAGCAAGCTTTTGAGCGTAGGTGTAGATGACCCTAACCCTTCCTAGGATCATGTATTTTGTTGTGTTTGTTGTGTTGATAACTATTGAGGTTTCTATAAAGATAAATATCTATTTATAATATCAAACTCATGTGATTACTTATAATGAATGTTGTGAATGTTTTATTGTGCTTCTACATGCATAATTATAATTATGAGGACAAACAGAAAGGACATGTATCGTGCATAACATTCTGGAGCATCATGCTCATGGCCCTCACAATTGCCAGTGAGGGCTTGGCGGCCCTCACTTTGGCTAGCGAGGGTGGGGATGCCCTCGCCTAGTGTTGGTAAGGGTGCTAGCCTCAATCCAAAATACAAAAATAAAAGGTAAAGAAATGGAAAGAAGAAAAAAAATCAAAATATTATTAAAACATTATCAAAAAAAAAAAGTTAACATTAGTGGCGGCCGTTCCACTTAGGATGATCAGTGTCAATGTTAGCAATTCCTAACCAAATTGATTCAATTGACAAAATTGAAAGATTTAAGACTAAATTGGTAAAAATGAAATAGGTTTAGGACTTTGGACAATTTTCCCGACAAAATGCCATTGCTCAAGTCTACCATAAATATAAAATGATTCGGACCCGGAAAGGAAATAGTTTTCCTAATTATGTCCACTTTGAAATAGAGTTAACTCAACCAGGTTCGAATCCACTCGTGAGATGAAAATGCATTAACCTAACCCACCCAAATAATCCATACCCATCGGGCCTTCTGTAATGATTTAAAATGATAATGTAGAGAACCGCACATGCCACAACCAACCCAAACTAGTTTGAGATACATTAATGGGAGGATTGATGTAGCATGTGGAGTTCATGTTATAGGCAACAATGCCTGCAAAAAGTTTGCCAAGAATGCCATTTTCAGCAGTATTTGCTCCATCAATGTTGTTGCATATCGTTGTCACCGGATTCCTAGCTGGATAATCATATTGAGCTACTCTCCTATACAACTATTTCAAGTAGCTCTTCAGGTAATCTCCACTCTGTAAAAGCCTAAAACATCCACAGACCAAAAAAGTCTGTGAGGGTTAGCTTCATGATCTCATAAGCACACTGAGAATTTGGGGATACTAGCAAGTCTTGAACATCATGCTTAAGGCTGGAGTGCCATTAGGCTCACACACAATTCTATCGATGTGACAAACTGAAAATTTAATTCTAATTTCGATTTGATAAATTGCACCTTTCATCGACACGACTATAGTGCTTTTTCTCTGAAATGGCCACTCACGAGATAACTAGCCTATCAAGTGAAGCCATTAAGGGATTTTAACGTAATAAACTTGAGAATTCGACCAGGAATCGACTGTTCGACCGTGCTAGTCTGCAAGGGTCATTACGACACACTTAAAAATTGATTAGAATTAGAGATAGGTTAGTTCGACTGAGATATGTGGCTAAACATGAGTAATTCCACTAATTTGCAAAATTCTAGTCGATCAGCACTAAACTGATTTTTCTATCGTTTTAGCATGTTTTGTCCATATTTGAAGCCTTGAGGTTTTCATGACAACCGAGAGTTGCCAATGCATCGAAAAGATACATGTGGCTCGAAGAAAATCGACCACCGGTCAATTACATAAAAAAAAAAATTTCAAAACCTACCCGGTAGGTTATGTCACACTAAAATCGTGTCAAATTGAAATTAACCGCGAATTTGAACTCAATTTCAGAAATTGAAAGTCCTGTCATTTCGCAAGTCATTTTAGGAACATCAACTCATTTTTGAGGAATTTCCGATGAGTTCGGGATTTTTACGGAAAATCGATTCGGACGATTTAAAAAACGAACGGAAATTTGGATTGGCCAATTTGAAGGAATTTTTGGCATCTGAGGTGAGTGAATTAGTGAAAGGTAATTTCATGGGCTTTTTCCGCATCAAATCAGGCCTCAATTGAATAAATTTGTTCAGAAAATTGGATTCAGAAAAAAAAAATTAAAAAAGTAAAATTTGGAATTGAAAGGAAATTGCCATTTTTGCTACCCAAGACTGGTTATTTGGGGAAATTATGGTACAAGAATACAAGTGATGATCAAGTATTTTAACTGTGGGATTTTTTGGGATCAAATTGGATGGAATGGAAGTTTGTGGGACAAGAGGGGAAAATTAAATGAAAACATCCTATAAACTTTGGGATTAAATATAGGATGTTTTTATTTAATTTTCCCCCTCGCCTCTCTCTCACTCGCCTCTCATGCGCCTTTCTCTTTCTGCACATCTCTCTCTCTCTCTCTCTCTCTCTCTCTCTCGGACGTCCCCTTTTTCCTAGGGGTGAGCGGTTCCCGATTCTGGTTTGGTTCCGTCTAGAACTTGGAACCTACCTTCGAGTACAAAGTTCCTCATTTTTTGGAACACGGAACCTACCCCGTCACGAGGTTCCGGTCGATTCTAGGTTCCTATAGGTTCTTTTTTTTTTTTTTTTTTTCTTGTCTCATTTTTTTGGTTTCATTTTCTGGGTAAACTATGCAACAATTGCTCAGTCCAACCATTATGTAAGATCTAAAGGAAAAGCCGTGTCTAATGTTCTAAGCCAGCATTGTGATATTCCAAAACACTCTTTAAGTTTACAAGCAAACTTAGTTTTGCTATATCAAACTAATATAAAAGTACCAACAACATACCTAAAAAAATTCAAATGTTGAACACACATCCATCTCCTTCTCCGGCAAATCCAATTGCAAGCATTTGGGGACTTCACAGCTGCAGTCCCCACTTCTATTTGGCGATGCTAGGTCCTCCCTTTGCACAACATTGAGCACGAATCCATCAGGAACCCTTTCTGATTGTCTTCCCGACCATTTGCAGTGAAAAATTAATTACTAGTTAATATACAAGCTATACAGATCAGGTGCCAGCCAAACAAAAAAAAGGAATATAAATTAGCTTGTAAAGTACATTACTCAACAATAAATAAAAGCATAATGGTGATTGGTATCAAAGTGTGTTTCATTTTAACTCAAGGTAACACGTATAACAACGTCAGAAATGTCCATATGCTTTCAAAAAGTGAAGAAGCTAAAGCCATCATTTAAAATAAGGTGTACTCAGCTGCAGGCATGTATGAAAATAAATATATACTGCCGGGAAAAAGAGAGAATGATAAACAGAGGACAGACAAAGCATAGCCATAGTCGGACACAGACGTCTAGAAGACAAGAAAGTGGAAAATGAAGTACCTTTACAAAATGCTGTTAGAATTTCATAAACACTGAAACAAGCTCCTAAACCAAATGTTCTCCCCGGCATCAGCCATTCAAAGCCACTGTAAAGACCTACAATTCAAGAGTAATAGTAGAATCAACAACTACTAATCATGTCTATGAATATTCAATAGTTATTGTCCAAAAATACTGTGAATAAGGCACTTCATCTTCCTTAGCACATGCAGTCAACTAAATAGGAGGAGCAACAATTCTCAAGCAACTTGCCATATATTGGGGCGGACACTCCTTTCCACCAGTAGAATATCAACCGCCACTTCCATCATGAAGAAGGGTCTTGAGTAAACATATAATCTCGTCAAAGAGCAAGCAGAAGTTGCATACTCCAGAAACAAAAAGGTTTTTCCACAAGAGGAATTTTTGTGTGGGAAGTCTTCAATTTTTTACAGCATTTTGTACATGATTTATTTTGAATAAGCAAAGTTCTCAGGGAATCGAAGGAATGGACTTTAACAGAGCTACTTCCTAAGTCTTCTTTTCCATTCTTTTCCCTTTTAGGCCAGAAATGGCTAACCACTTCAACACCCCATAAATGGACCACAGATGTTATAACTTTGAACAGGAGCACAGGATGTACTTTACCAATTCCTATCTATGTTCTAACGAACTGGAGAAAAAAAATCGAATAAATATAAAGTAAATGGACTGCAAAAATGGTTGCATTTCCAAATTACCTCCTAAACCTCCGGACAAAGCCCGAACTCTTTCCACAGCCTGCGCCGGAGTCAACTGCTTAGTTGAGCCAGAACCAACCTTGCTTTGCACACACACACAGTCAAACACCATGGAAGTCCGAAATTCCTACAATTCAGAGGGGAAAGAAGAAAACAAAAGGGCATCAACAAACCAACCTAAATAAGGGTCTTGATGGTATAAGTGAGGGCCGTTCCTAAAGTGACCGAAGCGGTGGCGGCGACCACGTGCGTTGTAAACATTCGGTTCTTGAAGAACTCGTCCATCCCAAACGCCGATTCTAGAACGGCAAATCCACTGCCGCGGGAACGAGCCTCCAGGCATTTGGGAACGAGCCTCCGGGCTTCTCGAGAACCGCGGCGTACACCTTGATGTCGTCCTTCGTGAGCTAATCTCTGCCATCGAAAACGACGCCGATAAACATCCCAAACAAGCAAGGGGGCCCAAGATACCGAATCAACCGATCGATCCCCCGCGCGAAGAACCGAGAGAGAGAGATTGAAGCGTTACCTGGAGATATAGGTCTTGCCGGAGAGGAACTCGTCGGGGACTTGAGGCCCGACTCCATGTGGAGATTTGCCGAGGGCAAGCAATGTCGGGCAGAGACAGAGAGGGCGAGCAGTGTGAAAGTGTGAAGTGAACTGAGCGAGACTAGGGTAAACTTAGGGTTTTTTTTGGGAACTTAACCGGTTTCGGTTCCGGTTCCCATGGGAACCGGAACCGGAACCGAGAACGCCGGTTCCCGAAAAGGGAACCGGAACCGAACCGGTCCCTTTGGAACCGAGAACCGAACCGGTCCCTTTGGAACCGGGAACGGACCGGAACCTCCGGTTCGATTCTCCGGTTCCCGGTTCCTACCCGGAACCGCGCTCACCCCTACTTTTCCCTTCTTGGCCAACAATCCTTCTCCTTTATCCTTTCTCTTTTATTTCTTTTCTATTTCTTTTTATGTCTTTCCCTGTTCGGTCAAAACGGCCGCTGCCCCCACCTTCTTTCTCTCCTCCCTCTCCGCACGTTTCCTTTTTTCTTTTACCTGGCCGACACACCCCCGCTTCTCCTTATCTCTTCCCTTCTGCCAGCTGGTTCCTCCCATTTGGCTGCTTCCCTTTTCATTTTCGTTGATCCCTTTGCACGCCTCTCTGACCCCAGTGCCGATTCCCTCTTTCTACCCATCCATCTGCTGCTTTATTTGCTTTTAGTTTTGGGTTCGGTTGAAGACTTTAGAAGCTCCCCTCACGTTGACGCCACGGCTTCATGCCTAACCGGTTCCAGCAACTACTCCGGTGATCGAGCGAGCCAACAGCCGCAGCTCAGCCCGGTTCCTGGCCATTCCATCACTTGCGATCTCCAAGACCAGCAGCCCGACCAGCCAGCTCAATCGAGTAGAACTGGGGCAGCAAGTCCAGCAACACAGAAGCAAGAACTCAGCTCGATCATGGGCTTTGCGGGGCTGTTTTCAAGCCGTTTCGAGCCCCTGTCAGCACCACTGCTTTGGGGTTTATCGGCCACCGTTGTGTCCCCGTCGTTTTGATCCAAGAAGATCATTAATCAAGTGAGTTTAACTCACTAATCCTTGTTTAGTTGGTTAATTACGCTTAGGAATTGATTAAATTAATTAAGCATGATTTAGATGGATAGATTATATTAGATTAGTTAATTTTATTATCTACCGATGCATGTTAGGTGGTTAGTTAGTACATTTAGCGAGTAGACACGTTCTATTATTTAATTAATGAACCTCGAAAATTTTTCAGGTCCGTTTCAACGTCCAATTAGGCATTACAAGCCTAAATTGGATTTATTGGCATTTATTTAATATTTTCCGTAATTATTTATTTATTTATTTATTTTCCAAAAATTAGACCGGGATAGCTGATGACCGGAATTTTATGCTGGTTATTGTGGTGCAACCTGTTTATTTATTTGAACTCTAATTTGTGCTGAACTGATTTAATTGTGATTTTAGGATTTTATTCCTAAATTAAGAAATTTTGGTAATTGTTTGGAAAATAACCAAGTGTCGATTTACAACGCCGAAAATATTTTGGTGGACCATATAAATGATGGGATTTTCAAGGGTGAAAATACTGTATTTTGGTTAAAACCGAACGTGTACCCATACACGGTTATTTTTATCAAGTATGATAAAAATGATGAATTGACTATATGGTTGGAGTGGTATGCTATATCGGCCTACGGGCGATATATCAGCTTTGGGTAAGCAGTATACCTTATCATCAGCTTTGAGCGAGCATATATAGTATACTATGATGGCTTGAGGGTCCTAGTCTATCAACTTTAGGTGAGCATATATACAGTATACTATATTATCGATTTTTGGCAAGATATACTATATATTTATCAGCTTTGGGTAAGCAGTCCTAATTTAATAAGATTTTATAGATAGTATTGAATGTACCCACCATGGGAAGGTCGTGATGACATATAGTTGATTGAGTTGATTGATCAATGATTCAATCTGAGCGAATATTGTTTGAATTATTTTGTCTGACAGGAAGGAACTGAGGCCAAGGTAAGTTCTCTAACCCGTATTGTACTTAGGCAGCTCTTAAGGCATATTTGTTTCCTAGTCGGGTCTTAGGAGGTTGAACTTGCCGAGACATTGTCTCACTGGTTATTGTATAACCATTTTCAGGTCCTTAGATGATGTTGATGAACCGGAAGCCCCGGAATCTGGGAATGTGGAGATCGAAGAATCGGCAAACGTGTCTGACTAATGGGTCATAGGACAATTCCCTTTTTGTTGAGCTGATGTTTTGTAAACAGTCCGATGTCGTAAATAAACCTATTTGTTTAGAAGAGTTTTGTTTCGGTTTGAATATTTGGAGCCCTACCTTCCTATCACATCTTGTTGTTATCTGGGGATTTATTAATTGCTTCTGCATGTGCATTAAAATGAATGGGTCGACGATGCATCCTGGGACGTCACTATTAATCAACTAAGAAGGGATGATCACCTGCTTGGAGGATCAGGGCGTGACAATCGATCTCCGACTATGAGTCTCCTATAATTTGGTAGTAAGTCTCACTAGCACCCTATGCAAAACGATCAAGGTTCAACACAAACTATGATAAAGAAAGAAAATATATTACAATTTCAAGATCATTTGAATGGTAAGTTTGTATGTATTTCTCATTTACAAATGGTTTAGCATTAGCACACCCTTGAATCTCTTGATACCAAGCCCAACGAGTAAGAATATGTGTACTCACATGCTCACTTTGTGTGCGTGAGATGGGAAGATAGGGATACCGCGTCAACCAATGGATATTCTTTGGATGCTTTAAAAGTGCTACCCACTTCACTATTAGAACATGAAAGAAGAAGAGAAATTACATGTGTAATTACCTTAAAATCTTTGGTGAATACTGGAAAGTGTGCATCTTGTGGGTAAATATGGTCAAAGTACGATATCGTGAGCTGATGAGGCCGAGAGCTAAAAGGGCCACGTGAGCCGGTTAGAACATGATTTTCGAAGTTGAAAGAAGATGATTTATTATTTTTAACTAAGCTTAACTTTCCTATTCCTTTATATTTCTATTTTTTTACATAGATAATTTATTTTGAGCCATTTGATTGCTCATACTATTTTGTTATAATTGCTATTTGTCTTGATTTTTTATAGAATAAAAAAAAAAAATACTAGTTCCTAGATAGATTGGAAGTGGACTACACAAACAAAATAGGTTTTAGGGTTGGTTTCAAGACAAACAAGATAGTTTTTAAGTTCCAAAAACTGGGAACTAATTCTAATAGGAAGGTTCCTAGTTCTAAATCTAGAGCCTACATATCTTGAAATCCATCACCTCTACAATTTAGAACATGTATCAAAATCACAACCCTTGTGCAACATATAATATTTTGTGTTTGTATGTATATATGCGTCATAGGCAGATCAATCTAGTGTTCTCTAATCTATGCGATTTTAGAATTTCTCTCAAGCAGCAGCCTTTCTCACACTCGACTCACAAGGATCTTAGAGAGAGAAACTCTAGAGACAGAAGTTCTGGATTTGTATTTCATTTGTGCGTGAGTTGTTACAATAAAGGGGAGGAGACTCTTGTATATACAAATACAGAACAAACCATGTCCATAAATCTCTTTTCGATTTAACGATGTATCTCCCCAACTATCAATTACCCACGTTTATAACATACTCATACATTTACTGTATCGTCCACCCCAAGAAATAATCTAGAACACTCAAGAAAACCCTAGGATTTAGAGATACCAATTGAGAGTTGCTCGTTCCAAGGATTGATTACGGTGATTGTGTAGAACCCTCTTGGATCATTCCTTTATTCGGGCTGTAACATATGCATGTATGTATATAATGGGAGCCCCTTTTTCTATTTCTTTCTACCACATGTACCCGCGCGAGTGAACGAGAAGTTTGGAATGAGATTCAACTTTTTCATATTCGAATTTAAAGGTGGCACAAACCGTCAAAAAGTAATTAATTCCCCGGTCTATGCTAAAAAGAAATGGATAGAATATGATACCCATTGCACTTACTTCCTCATATGATCCTCCCACCGCAATAACTGGAGAATCTCTAGCTTTTAATTTCTGCTTCACGTGCATGATAACGGTTGCATAGTCGGCCAAAGCTTGGGCTGAGCTAAAATACCCATGAACATTTGCATCATTGAGAGCTTCTTTGAAGCTCATCCCATGTGGAATTGACTCACCATAATACCGATGCTAACAAGAAAAATTCCACAAGGAAAGAAGAATTTAACTACGGGGTAAGAAGCTTCAATTAGAGAAAAGAACATCCATGCATGGTAGAATTTGAAAGTCCTACCTCAATATAGACTAACGAAGCTTTGAATTGAGCTGCATTATCGATCAGAAACCCAATCTCGGATGGGGTTCCGTTGAGTGGCAATTCAACACCAAGGTAAATAAAGATTAGCACACTAAAATTCGCACCACCCCAGTAGTTGGAGTTGTTGCGATGGGGCGAGGATCGAACAAAATATAGACGGAAGAAAAAAAATCGGACACCAGATTTACGTGGTTCGCCGTAAAGACCTATGTCCACCGGGAGAGCGCGGCGAATTTCACTATGATCGCAAGCTGCGGAGATTACATACTCAAGTCACTCAAACACTCTCTCGGTGTTTCCAAACCCCAATTACACCAAATACATCAATCTTACTTGGATGTAAATCACGAATAAGTTTTGCCGCACGAGAAACATGAAGACCCAAAGCCAAGCACCCAGCACCTATGAATGTCTCTCACGAACAGAACACCCACAGCACTCAGAGTAAAAACGGCGTGGCTTTCCTCCCTCTCGGCGCCCTGCTTCACCACGTGAATCCTTCGGCGGCACCTCTTTCACGTAGGGTTTCAAGCGGCCACTTACTAAATAATAAAAGACCTGCAAAAGAATTCTTTATTCCACCGCCAGAGAATTGCATGCGTGAAGAAATCGCATAATCCAAGATTTGGTCAACAAAAGAGAAAGATTTGACTTTCCCTTTTAATTCTACAAAGCCGAGTGAGTGGGACGCTGCTTCTTTGTTTTTCTTCAATTCGGATTCCGCAAGCTTCCGTGCGGCAAAGAGGAAACTTTGTTTTCATTTATTTTTTATTTTTATATTTCCTTTGCGAGTCTACTGAATTTCGCGTTTTAGCAAACGCTCAAACTCGAGTCATATTTAACAGGAGTTGATCAGGAACCTTTGTTTGAAGATAGTGTAGCTCTCTAGTCTGTAGTTGAAATGATCAAGTGTTTGATTGAAGAAGAAAGTTTCAAAAATCATTTGTTATGTGTTTCGAAATCTCCCATTTAGGATCTCAAAGGACGTCTTTGCGGTGTAGACTCAGCGTTGGAGTGAAAACTTTCTGTCCAGAAATTGAAGCTGTGGACAAAATGAAGGAGACTATCAAAAAGAGCCAAGAAAGAGTCATAGTGGGTAGTATGTACAAGAAGGACGTTTACAAAGAATTTCTGTCACGCCCCGATCCTCGGGGACGCGCCCATCCTTCTCTCGGTCGATTATTAAAGTGCGATATCCCAGACTACTTATCGCCGACCCTTTCTTTTTAATTACGCATGCGGAAGCGATTATAAATCCCTCGACAATAAAACAATGGGATAGGAAAGTAGGCCATATTTTTCATATTGAAATTCATAACCACACTTTCATTAACAGCACAACTCATAATATATTTACAATACTATTTACAACATAAAAGTCTCACACCTATCTACACTAAGACAGGGTGCACAAAAGGGATGGGATCTCAATCCACATCCTGGTTGTCTTCAAGATCCCTCTCCTGGATCATCTTCTACTTCAAAATACTTTCTCCCCTTCAGGTTCTTCCTCCTCAGCTTTCCTCGGGTCCCGAAATGGTTATTCAATAACCAATGAGACCACGTCTCAAAAGTCCTATCCCCCAAGACTCGATTAATAAACTAATACGCTATACGGTTGCCTAAGCACAACAAGAGTCGGAAGACTTACCTTGGCCTCCGTTCCAACCTGCAATTCAAGGTTAAACACGAGATATTCAAACAATCTCCGATCAAGCCTTTGGTCAATCGACTAAGTCGATTACATGTCAATCGACCTCTCTCGGTCATTCCCACTCATACCACGATTTTCCAGTGGTATACTCAATCACCAAATCACATGTGTTTCTCGGCGTCGTTTTCGCCAAATGCCATACCATCACCGACCCCGTGCGTTCTTTGAGGCGCCGCTTTTACCAATGATATCCTCAATCATCGAACCACATGTCTTTTCTAGGGTGCCGTTTTCGCCAAGGTGACATCGGCTATAGACAACATCGTGAGTTCTTTAAGGCGTCGTTTTCCAAAGATATTTCCATAATCACCGAACCACGTTTGTCTATAAGTCATTTACGTGCGTTCTTAAGGCGCCGTTTTCGCCAAAATACTTCCAATCACCAAACCACGTATGTCCAATAACATCGTACTGATTGGTCTCACCAATAACATTCTCGCAAGCTCTCCCACTTTCTCCCTACTATATAGCCCATCAACGTACTGGCGTTATATACCCATGCTTTGCCATTACCAATCAAATATTCAATAACAAACAATTTGGTAGACAATTCATAAAATTCCACAATAAATTCAATTCCACACAACGTAGAGCTCAAATAAATAAAAACGGCCTGCACCACGACAATCAAAGACGAAATTCCTGGCCACCGCCATCCCGGTTGAATTTCCGGAAAATAATTAATTAAATAAATAAATTTCGAAAATTAAATAAATAAATATTAAAAATCCATTTAGGCCCATATTCCTTATTGGAGCAAACGGGAAAAATCCCGAGATGCGTTCAATAAATAATCAAACATTTGTACTTGCTAATAACTGGTCTAACCACCTAACACGCATCATTAAGTCACTAAATTAATTGTTCTAACCTAATCTAACCACCTAAGTGCATGTAATTAAATCTAACCAACCCTAAGGCATAATTAGCAAATTAATAAAGCATTAGTGAGTAAAACTCACTTGATTAAAAACGGGGATCGAATCACCGCAACGGCGACGCGACGGCGGCCGAAATCGGGCTCGCGACGATTCCCACGGGCTTGGACCGGGCCTTGGACTTGGCCTAACAAATCTCAGCCCAATTGAGATTTGTTCTTGCACTGGAATGGGCCGGACCTGCTGAATTTCTGGGCTGAACTAACTTGGTCTTCAAATTGTGGACTGAAATTGGGCCTCAATCCTGCAGGCTTGAAGACTGAAATTGCTGGCCCATTTGAAATTAAACTGAATTTACTGGGCTTGACTTGCGGCCCAAATAACCTACAAAGGCTGAACTGGACTGCACGTTGGACTGAATTTGGTTGGGCCCGAAAGTGAAGAGATGGGCCACAAAGAGGACGGAAGCAGCTTCGGTCACTGGGCTACCGAAATTGAAGGTGCGTGGACTGACGAGCTGGGAGAGAAACTCGGATGAGGCGTGCTGCAAGTGCTTCGTTTGCTGCTGGACGAAGAAGACGAAAATCAACCCAGCTTCAGTAGCTGGCTTCTGTTCACCAAAGCAGCTTCGGTCTTCATGGACATCAATGGACGAGGAAGTAGCTTGGGGTCTTCATGGAGTGCATGGGCACCAACGTGGCAGCTTCACGAGGTCAACAAGGTGGGACGGTTCTTGCTGGAGTTGACCGTGGAAGCTGCAGCTTGGACGCATGGCTGAAGAAGAAGGTTGCTGGGCTTCCTCGTTGGCGTCGTGGGTCTTCGGTGAACAAACCGAAGCTTGTTGCTGGAGTTTGACCCACGGGCAAGTTGGATGCGGCTAAGGAAATCTTGCCCGATGGAGGTGCGTTGACGACAAGTGGACGCGGCAGAGGTTCAAGACCTTGGGGGCGGTGCTTCTTCGGTCAACAAACGGTGGAGGAGAGGGCGCCGTTGACTGGATCGTGGGCGCGTGGTTGAAGAGAGACGCTGGTGGCTTCCTTCGGTGCTGGCTTTGGTCTTCAAGTGCTTTGCTCGGTGGAGAATTTGACCGAGATGACGTGGAGAAGCGCCTGGCTTCTCTGGACGTCGTGGCCGTGCTGACAAAAGGGCGTGGAAGATGGAGCAGGGTGAGCTGCAAGGGAAACGGCGCTCGTTCTTTCTTTGCTGGTCTCTCGGTCTTCAAGCAGCGGTAAAGAAGGGCAGGAAGGAGGCTGTCGCACGAAGAAAATGAGAAGGGAGAGAGAGAGAGAGAGGATGGAGGTGGACGGTGGGTGAGAGAATGCAAGGAGATAAGAGAGAGGTGAGTGATGGAAGCCTAGGCTTGATATTTTCCACAAGTCTATCCTTTATTCACTCTTGGCAAAGATTATCATCCTCGCCACAATCACACACACATACATCACTTTCAAATTCTCACATGTCATTTCTTTGAGCCAGGGGATTACATTCTTGTGAGCGCTTCAATTGTCCTTCAATCCTCTCGATTCATTCTCAATGGGGCCACCATAATTTCAATCAATGTATCAATGCTTCACTTGATATTTTCCTCGTCTAATAACCCATCTCGCATCTCATTTTACGACCGAAACCATCTCCCGCATTTTCCGCATTAAAACAACCCGTGGCAGCTTTTCCCAAAAAGTCATTTTGATGTCGAAAAATCTTTTGAGATCGAGTCGACACTCCTGAATTTATTGTGATGCGCCAAAACTTCACTTTCTCGAAATCGGACTCGAATGGCGGTTAATTTTCATTCGGCGCGTTTTAGCGTGACCTGACTATCGGGTAGTTTTGAACTTTTTAAGGCAAATGGACCCGTGGTCGATTTTCGAGCTACTATAAACCCACTCGGCTCACCCAGCGACTCTTGATTGTCGTGAAAATCTCGATGATTGAATACGGACGGACGTGTACCAAAACAATAAAGAAATCTAGTCTTGGGTCGGCCAACGAGAATTTTCTAATTTAGTGGTGTCCCACGATTACCACACATCTCGCCCGAACCGACTGTCTCCGATCTCTAATCGATTTTATACTTACGCCGTGATAACTCTAAAGATAGACACCCGGGCCGGGCAGGATTCCTGATCGAGTTAAGCTTAATCACCTTAAAATTCCTTAATAATTTCCCCAGCTAGTCTAGTTATCTCGAGAGTGATCGGCTCGAGAATAACCCTATAGACGCGTCGATGAAATCTTCCCGATTTATTCAAGTAGAAGACGGGGTGAAAATTGGGGGATGTCACAATTTCAAACTTAGGAGGACAATGGAACGAGGCACCTTCATAAGCATGTATAGGCATTTGCCATCCTGGGCCATGGTTTTAAGGGAATTGAGTGCTTATTCTCAAAATATTCTTCATACGTCTTATACATGCGAAGTCACTTAGTCTTGATCTTCAGAATCTTTGAGTTTCACATGGAACCTATTTAATTTAACGGAGTTTGCTAGGGAGTATGTTCGATTACAAAATCAATTCTATTATATCGACTAGGCCAAAAGAAACTTCTATTATATGTAGAAAATAAATAAAATTTATTTTTATTGTAGACAGATCGTGACAACTAATCGAGGGTCTCTTCACTGATTTGTTCGAACCAAACGTCTTAATTACCTTTTATTCTGTCGATTTCCCATTGTGGGCTTTAATAAGGACAACGACAATCGGCATGGGTAATTCCCCATGAACTGAGCTTCCATTGACTAGCTCAACACGATTGACTGTCGTTCGTATATGTCGTTTAGGAAGAACGCGAGGGTCTGTTGTATTTTTGTGAAAATGAATATGTGGGTCTTACGGAGAATTTTTTTTTTTTTTTTTAACTTTTTACTCGTTTAACTCGGTGCCCATATTGGAATTTGAATGCTCTTCCAAATTCATGTGTTAAGCCAGACTTGTGTATTTTTTTCCCAAACCTTGTCAAGCTTTCTACTTTTACAATTGTGAACAGTTCAAAAAAATCT